>LVTN01004044.1:2057-12381 GCA_001649415.1 Musa itinerans | reverse complement strand
ATGACTCATAGTCGAATGGATCTAGATATCCATCATTTAGCAACTTTTGAATCATTCCCTCATGGATGTGACCTAGCCTACAACGCCACAAATATGCACTGTTCACCTCATCTTGTTTCCTCTTAGACTTACTTATATTCATGATATGTGGAGTAGTGTCTAGCATAAACAAACCTTTATGTAATATTCCTCTCGCCAATCTTGATGAGGGTAATAATGGTGACGGTGACGCGCAATGATGTCAGTCGCCCCTCGGTGACATCCCGCTTGATGAGGGCAATAATGGTGACGGGATGTGCACTGACGTCACCCACTCTTGGATGACATCTCCCTCATCATTTTGACCTGACACGCCTGGCCGAGGTAGACCAGAACGACGACCGAAGCATGCCAACGCCCTGCGGGAGCTCGGTTCTTCACGCAACACCAACAACTATGTCAGATGCTATCAGAGGTACGACCCACCCCCCTGCAAAACAGGCACATCAGGAACAGTAATCTACCCTATAAGAACCCCCGTGCCAGGAGGAGGAAGGGGACTGGATCTGAGAAAAAAGACCACTTCACTCCACCCGATTGACTTGATCGTCGGAGGGGTCGGGTCGAGCTACCGACCCGACCTGTGTGCAAGTGAGAAGACGGAGCGACTTCCCCCGAGACGCCGAGGGGAGGAATCCTTTCCCGCAGAATGCCCCGACGAGCTCCGACGTGATCTGACCCGCGCGACCGGTGACCCCCAAGGGACATCGAGCAAGATCCTTGCCCATTCGAACCCGAACCAAGCCGTATTTGCCCCAAGGCCACGGCGTAAAGTTGTTTACACTAACATTTTTTGCGCTAGAAGGAGGGCCCGAATGTCGAGGGATCGGCAGATCAACTCAAATGAACCCACAGCCGAGGGGTCGCACCCGATTAGCACCCCGGGGGAACATCCTCCGTATGGTGGGCCCCGAGATGAACACCCCACTACAACATCGTAGTGCTATTGGCGGTTATTCAGCGACCCGGGCTTGTCACCGCCTGAAGGTGCCCCTACCGGCCCGTCGCCTGTATCGTCCGAGGCCTTTCGGGACCTCGCTCATCAAGTCCGAGCTCTGACGGGTATGGTACAGACCATCATCCCGTTGGTTTCTCATCCGGCGCACCCGCCTACGACCCAGCCACTACGGCAACGGGAGCCACCCACATGGGCCCACACGCCACTTCCTGAGCCCCCTACTTCACCTCGGGACCGATCGTCCCCAGTCGGGACCCGAGTTGCGGAAAACCCGAGGGGCCACCCGGAGCCCGAAGCGCTATCTTCGGATTCAACGGACCCCTTGCGAGCCCAGCTATGCCTTGTTAGTCAGCGACTCGACGAAGTGCAAGAGGAGGTCCGCAGGTCGAGGGGAGAGCTCGAGGCAGACACACACCAGGGATCCCCATTCGCACCCGAAATACAAGATCAGATAATTCCCCCGAACTTCCGACTCCCCTCTTTGGACGCATATGATGGTGCCACTGACCCAGCGGACCACGTGGCCGCTTTCCGTGCCCAAATGGCACTATATGGAACCTCTAACACTTTGATGTGCAGGGCCTTTCCTACGACTCTGAGGGGGCCAGCCCGTACGTGGTATAGTGGCCTGAAGACCAGGACGATCACCTCCTTTGATCAGCTCGTCAGAGACTTTAAGCTCAACTTCTTGGCTTATACCCGGCCAAAGCCATCCGTTGCATTACTCCTCAGACTCAACCAAAGGGAGGACGAGCCCCTCTCCCATTTTGTGAACCATTTTACAATGCAAATTCGGGGGCTGCCCAACGCTCATCCCTCTCTATTAATGCAGGCGTTTATTATAAGGCCTGCGACCTTCCAGATTCTTTTGGTCCCTCGTGGAGTGACCCCCCACCTCAGTACCTGAGCAGCTTCAACGGGCGAACCAGTTCATTGCTGCCGAGGCCTGGATGGCCGGAAAGCGGGAGGAGCATAAACGGAGCAGGCCGGAGCTGACCCGGGGACAATCGTCTACTGCGCCGAGGCACCGGTTGGACCGCCTTGACCCGTCAGTGTCAAGGTCCCCGCTGCCCTCTTTGGGCGCGTCCCAAATGGAGATATTTCTCCAAATAAGGGAAAAGGGGTTGCTCAGGGCCCCCAACCCAATGAAAAGCCCGTGGGAACTCGCGGACCAATCAAAGTATTGCCGCTTCCACCGGCAAAACGGGCACGACACTGAGGAGTTCCACGAGCTGAAGTGGCAAATCGAGGAGCTCATCCGCAGAGGTTACCTCGGCCGGTACATCCGACAAGGCAACGAGCTTTCACCCGGCCCGGAGGGCCCCATCGAGCAACAGATTGATGTCATCACAGGCGGCCCGGCATCTGGAGGAAATAGTATGACCGAAAGGAAGGCGTACGCCCGCTCCGCCGAAGCCGATGCCCCTAGACATGGCCCCGAGCCCGAAGTCACGTTCCCTCACGAAGGTGTGGAGTGACCAGAGCATGACGATGCGCTTGTAATAACGGCAAGGATCGCTAACGCCCAAGTGAGAAGGATTATGATCGACACGGGGAGCTCAGGCGACGTACTCTATTTTGATGCTTTTCAGAAGCTGGGGTTGGCTAGAGAAGCCTTAGAGCCAATGTGTTCGACGCTCACCGGGTTAACTGGTGATTCGATTTCGCCGTTGGGAGCTGTCACTTTGCCCCTAACCTTGGGTGAAGCTCCAAGATCGAAGACGGTGATGTCCACCTTTCTAGTGGTGGACCTCCCCACTGCATATAACGTCATCCTCGGCCGCCCGACCCTCAACAAGGTCAGGGTCGTAGTCTCCACCTACCACCAAATTGTGAAGTTCCTGACCCATGCTGGGGTCGAGGAAGTCTGGGGAAGTCCCCGAGAATCCAGGCGCTACTACTTGACGGTAGTCTCGTTGCACAAAAGGGCGAGAGTCGAACAACCATAGGGAGATCCCCGGGAAACCAAGAAACCAACCCCACATCTCGAGCCGAGGGAGTCCACCATCGACTTACCGCTACTAGAGGGTCGGCCAGGCCAGACGATCAAAGTCGGGTCGGAACTACCCGAGCAGGAGCGGGAGTAGCTCGTCGGCTTCCTACAGGGGAACGTCGATGTCTTTGCCTGGTCGCCATCCGACATGACGGGCGTCGACTCGAAGGTCGCCCAACACTACCTTAACATTTCGCCTGACGCTCGCCCGATGAAGCAGAAGCCTCGACGGCAAGCTCCTGATCGGCAACTGGCTGTCCGAGAAGAGGTGGAGCGACTCTTGGCAGTAGGCTTCATAGAAGAAGTCAAATACCCACGATGGCTATCCAATGTAGTCCTTGTGAAGAAATCTAATGGAACCTGGAGGATGTGTGTCGACTACACCAATCTCAATAGTGCATGCCCGAAAGACTGCTACCCCCTCCCGAGGATCGACCAGCTGGTCAACGCGACGGCCAGGCATGCTCGCCTCTCATTTATGGACGCCTTCTTCGGCTACAACCAGATCAAAATGACGCCCGAAGACCAAGAACACACGGCCTTCCTCATCGACCAAGGGGTATACTGTTATAAGGTCATGTCGTTCGGACTAAAGAATGCTGGGGCCACATACCAGAGAACCGTAAACAAGATGTTCGCCCACCAGATCGGGCGGAACATGGAGGTTTACGTCGACGACATGATCATAAAAAGCCGAACGGCAGCAGCCCACCTCACCGACTTGGCCGAGACGTTCGCCACGTTGCGTAGGTATGGCATGCGACTTAACTCCACAAAGTGCGCTTTCGGCGTCAGCTCGGGGAGATTCCTCGGGTTCATCATACACGACCCCGAGAAGGTCCAGGCGATCATCAGCATGCAGTCCCCCCAAACAATCAAAGACTTGCAACGGCTTAACGGGAGGCTCGCCGCCCTATCTCGATTCCTTTCCCGATCGGGTGATTGCTGCCTTCCCTTCTTTCGGGCTCTAAAAAACCCAAAGAATTTCCAATGGAACGCGGAGTGCGAGGAAGCCTTTGAACGAGTAAAGCAACACCTGGCCAACCTCCCCCGCCTCGCCTCAATCTCTCTCGGGGAGAAACTCAGTATCTACCTGGCCGCCTCCCCACACGCGGTCAGCTCCGTTATGACCAAAGAAGCCTCCGGTGAACAACTACCAGTCTATTACATCAGCCACGTCCTGAACGGGCCCGAGGAGCGGTACCCGCCAATCAAGAAACTGGCTTTGGCGCTTGTGATAACAGCCTGAAAGCTATGTCCCTACTTCCAGGCTCACCCGGTTGAGGTAATCACCGACCAACTGCTCCGGCAGGTTTTATCTAAATTCGATGTTGTAGGTCGCCTCCTCAAATGGTCAATGGAACTTGGCGAGTTTGACGTGCGATACGTGCCGAGAACCGCTATCAAAGCCCAGTTCGTAGCCGACTTCATCTCGGAACTAACTTAGATTGGGGAGGAGGGTCCCGAGCAACCTTCCGAAGAGTGGGTCCTGCACGTGGACGGATCGGCCAGCTCGAAGGGCGTTGGTGCGGGGCTAGTGTTATTGGCCCCTGACGGATGGTCGTTCGAGCGATCCCTCCGCTTCGGGTTTCAAGCCACCAACAACGAGGCGGAGTACGAGACGCTCCTAGTGGGGCTCAAGTTGGCCATTGAGATGCAGGTGGACGCCATACACGTCTTCACTGACTCGCAGCTGGTGGCCGAGCACCTCAGCGGCTGGTACAAGGCTCAGGACCCAACCATGGCAAAGTACCTGGCGAAGGTAAAGAACTTAACCGCAAAATTCCCTCGCTTTACATTATCTAATGTCCCGAGGAGCGAGAACGAGCGAGCCGACACACTGGCTAAGTTGGCGTCAAAGTCAGCTCCCGAAGCCCAGCCCGAGGTCAAGGAACTCCCCTTCCGCGCAATCGCGATCGCTGCTGTGACCTCGGGTGACGCGCAGACAACATGGGTGCAGGAGATACTACGCTTCAAGCGGGACGAGACCCTTCCTCCCGACGAGGTCGCAGCTCGGTGCCTACGCCGTACGCAGGCATGGTACTTCGAGATGGGTGGATGACTCTATAAGAGGTCCTTCTCACACCCTCTCTTACGGTGCTTGGAACCCGAAGAAGCTCGGTCAGTTCTGGCCGAGGTCCACGAAGGGATTTGTGGAGAACACATCGGTGGGCGAACCCTGGTGCACAAGATCCTTCGCCAAGGGTACTACTGGCCAACCATGTGCCGAGACGCAAAGGCTTATATGCAACGGTGCGAGTCGTGCCAGAAGCATGCTCGCACGCCCCGGTAGCCAGCGGTTCCGCTCGCCCCCATTGATTGTGCATGGCCGTTCGCACAATGGGGATTGGACCTCCTCGGAGCTTTCCTGCCAGCTTCAGGACAACGGAAGTACATCATCGTGGGAGTGGATTACTTCACCAAATGGGTGGAAGCCGAACCATTAGCGACAATCATAGAGCGACAAGTGGAGAGGTTCGTGTGGAAGAACATAGTGACTCGGTTCGGCTTGCCCAGGACCATCATCACAGACAACGGACCTCAGTTCGCTAGTACGCGGTTCCAGGAGTTCTGCGCGAGCTATGGGATCCAGCTGAGGTTTAGCTCGGTGGCTTACCCTCAGATGAACGGACTAGCGGAGGTAACCAATCGATCCATTATGGACGGGCTCAAAAGAAGAGTGTCCGCGGCCCGATCGGCTTGGACGGATGAGCTCCCAAGCATCTTATGGTCCTTGTGCACCACCCCCAAAACTGCGACCGGAGAGTCCCTCTACAGCCTCGTGTTCGGGGCCGAAGCCATCCTACCGCCCGAAGTAGTTTTTCCCACCCTCCGGACGAAAAACTACGAGGAAAAGACAACAATCAAGGGGCTTCGAGCCGGCCTCGACATGCTCGAGGAGCGGCGTGCCGATGCGCACTTAAATGCCCTCTCCTACAAAAAAGCTGTCGCCAGGATCTACAACCAGAAGGTCCGGCCCTGACCAATTAAATTGGGCGACTTGGTCCTACGCAAGGCCGCGGTCAACAACCCAATCCAAGCGCGGGGCAAGCTGGCCCCCCAATTGGGAAGGACCTTATCGGGTGATCGACGTTGTCAGGGTCGGCACATACCGACTCGCGACAATGCAAGGTCACCCCTTGCCGAGAACTTGGAATGTGCAGAATCTTAAAAGATTTTTCGCATAAGTAAAATGAAAAGAGACAGGGCAAAAGTTTAAACAAAACCCTTTTCATTCAGATGGAAATTAGATTACAGGACCAGGCGACACATTTACATCATTAAACGACACCCGACCAACAAGTTAGAAGAAAATTATTACAGAACAACTACATTATTTCTCGGGAGCTTCGACACTATCGTCGAAAGGAACCTCTTCGGGCATATCGACATCTAGGTCCTCGGCGAAGGAGTTAAAGGGGTCTTCCGAGACCTCGAGGTTGGGATGGCGCGCCTTGAAGCAACCTAGAGCAATCCGATACCCGTACTTATACGAGACCTGCCCTGTCCGGATCAGGCCAAGCTGAAAGCCCGAGGACTCCTTGTAGCCCTCGATCAGTCTCTTGTCCTTCTCTGGCCGCTGGCGGATCTCATCAGCAAGGGCCTCGGAAGCTCCCTGCGCTTCGGCGCCGCCTCCTCTAGTCCCTTGGTCAGCGTGACCACCTCTCCCTTCGCCTGACCGACCTCGGCGCGAGCCCCCTTCAGATTCATCTAAAGTTCTTTATTTTGCTCCTCAACCGCCTTGAGCTCGGATCTGAGGTGCGACGCCTCTGCCTCCAGATCCGAGGCACACTGCTCAGCCGCTACGACCACCTCGGGAGCCGCCCCCACGCGGACCTCCTCGATCTGCTTCTAGAGCTCGGCATTGCGGTCGCTCAAAATGTCGATCACCCGGCTCACGTCGTGAATGCGGTCCATCAACGTAACGGCATAATGATGGCCCTGCAGAGAAAGAAATTAGAACGATACCTCTCGCGTACTGACAAAGGGACCGGGAGCGTAATGCTTACCCACAGTAGCGACTTGGCCGACTTCCCGAGAAGAACCTCGGAGGGAAGAGTATACAGATCCCGAGCTATGTCGGGGTGAAGCCCCCCACGGACAAACGAGGCTGTGGAGTCCCCGTTAGCCCACACCCGGTTCGCTCGGGTGAAGCCTCCTCAGTGGGTCCGAGGCTTGCCCTTGCGGGAGGTCGCCCATCACCCGCGTCTGGTAGGGCTCGTCCTGCACTCCCGCCGGGAGGCGGAAAAGTTTACGGATGGAAGGCTCCCGAGGTGCCTTCCCTGTCGCCTCCTTACTAGGGCCGGCCTCGCCCCACCCGAGGCTCCTCCCCGCGCGTCCAGCCGGTGTGGTGACGGCTCCCGCCGGTTGGACCGCTGCCGCATCCAGCGCCTTCAGGGTTGAAGTCTTCGCCTTCTTCCGAGGTCGACCGGCCTTGACATCCACCGGTGCCTCCTTCGAGCCAACCCTTGGCTCGGTCGGTGGGCGTGTGGATGGTGCCGACGGAGCCCATCCCCCGCGCACAGCTCGGAGATTCACCATTTCTACATAAAAAATATCAACATTGGTTAGTACGCCGAACGATCCCTAGAGAAAAACCCTAACACTACCCACTAGGGCATACCTCGAGGCGTCGGGCTAAGACCCGCCTCGACCAGCCACTGCTCAGTCATGCTTCGGATGGCTCTCGAGGCTGGAAGGATCTCTTTGAGCCTCCGGAGTCCCCGGTACTCCTCGTCGCTCAGAGCCGGGGCAGTGTTGTCGATCACATGCGCTGCCCATCGGAGCCCGAAGCTCCAGTCCTCTGCACGACAGACAAAAAAGAAGCGCCCCTTCCATCCCTTATTGTTGGAAGGAGCCCTGCTAACCCGAAAGCCCGATCGGGTGGACAAGTAGTAACCCCCCGACCCCTTAGAAAGGCGGAAACAGGAAAGAAAAAGAGATCGGGTCGGGGTAATGTTGGCGTAGTGGCACTCCCCTAGGAACGCCACCAGATAGCGCTAGGAGTTCGACACCATTTGTGACGGAGATATACGCCACCATGAGATGTAGGAATTGATGACCGGATGCAGAGGGAGGCATAACCCGGCCTCAAAGACATCTACTGTTAAGGCGAAACCCTTCGGGATTGGGTCATACGCCCGTTGCCTGGGCTCGGGGGCTAGGAGGACGAATTCCTTCGGGATGCCATAGTGCTCCCAGAGGGTGCCAAGCGATGACTCGCTCACGGTGGAGTCGAGGTCGTGCGGCCACATTAGGGTTTCAAGGGCCCGGGCAGCCTTCCCATCGGATGACGAGTTTGGGCTCGGCGGCATCATTTTTTTCTCATTACCCGAAATGGAAGGTGAAGAAGGCAGAGGAGAAGAGGAAGGAGACACCATCCATACTGACCTTTAGAGGGGGAAGAGGAACGGTCGATGCGAATGAAGCAATAGGGGGTTCGGAGAAACAACTGAGCGAATGCAAGGAGGCGTGTAGGGAACATACTGCACGCTACTTATAGACGAAATCTCGCCAATGACGACCTTTCCCCTCCTAGAGCACGTCAGGAAGACCAAACGTCACTCTGCCATAAATACAGACTGACGTGGTGGCCAATAGGCACGCGGTGCGGAGGCCAAAGCGTTGGTCTTCTTAGTCTCGGGAATTGGCGACTCCCGAAAGTGATCGTCTCCTGGGCTCCCGCACAGACAGAGAATGACTGGGCCCCCCGCGTCCGCACATCACCGCATAACGGGTTGCTAATCCAAGCCAAGTAGCTCCTCCCGCCTGAGCCATGCTCCTCGGCCTCGTGTCGCCCGAGACCACCTTTGCATGGCTTGCCCGCTTGAGCCGTGCTCCTCGGCCTCATGTCGCCCGAGACCACCTCTGCGCGGCCTGCCCGCCTGAGCCATGCTCCTCGGCCTCGTGTCGCCCGAGACCACCTTTGCATGGCTTGCCCGCTTGAGCCGTGCTCCTCGGCCTCATGTCGCCCGAGACCACCTCTGCGCGGCCTGCCCGCCTGAGCCATGCTCCTCGGCCTCGTGTCGCCCGAGACCACCTTTGCATGGCTTGCCCGCTTGAGCCGTGCTCCTCGGCCTCATGTCGCCCGAGACCACCTCTGCGCGGCTTGCTCGCCTGAGCCGTGCTCACGTCGCCTGAGCCGTGCTCCTCGGCCTCATGTCGCCCGAGACCACCTCTGCGCGGCCTGCCCGCTTGAGCCGTGCTCCTCGGCCTCATGTTGCCCAAGACCACCACTGCGCGGATAGTCCGTCTGAGCCGCACCCTTCGATCTGGAACTCCACCACCTCCGCGACGGATCGGCAACCAACCGGTAGGATTGACCACTCGAAGCATAAGCCACGCCTCGGACCCCCCAGGCAACAACCGACGCCTGGCTTCCTTCGGGGGGGAATATGATGAGGGTAATAATGGTGACGGCGACACGTAATGATGTCAGCCGCCCCTGGGTGACATCCCGCTTGATGAGGGCAATAATGGTGACAGGATGTGCATTGACGTCACCTACTCTTGGACGACATCTCCCTCATCATTTTGACCTGACACACCTAGCTGAGGCAGATCAGAACGACGACCGAGGCACGCCAACGCTCCGCGGGAGCTCGGTTCTTCACGTAACACCAACAACTGTGTCGGATGCTATTAGAGATACGACCCACCCCCCTGCAAAACAGGCACATCAGGAATAGTAATCTACCCTATAAGAACCCTCGCACTAGGAGGAGGAAGGGGACTGGATCTGAGAAAAAAGACCACTTCAATCCACCCGATTGACTTAATCGTCGGAGGGGTCGGGCCGAGCTACCGACCCGACCTATGTGCAAGTGAGAAGACGGAGCGACTTCCCCTAGGATGCCGAGGGGAGGAATCCTTTCCCGTAGAATGCCCCGACGAGCTCCGAGGTGATCTGACCCGCGCGACCGGCGACCCCCAAGGGACGTCGAGCAAGACCCCCGCCCATTCGGACCCGAACCAAGCCGTATCTGCCCCGAGGCCATGGCGTAAAGTTGTTTACACTAACAAATCTCATCGGCTTTGCCAGAATCTACAATAAATTGCATGTATGATAAGCACTACCGGTATCCAATACCCATGTGTTATCATAAGAGTGACAAATAAAGACTGAACATGAATGTATCTGAAGCTTCTCCAAGCTTTTGTTTCACCCTCTTTGCAAGGTACTCTTTGCAGTTCCTCTTCCAGTGCCTATATTGCTAATCATAGGTGCCCAGTAAGCCAATCACGTGAGTGATGGCACGCGTGACTTGATACGGAATCTTTTTACTTATTATATTTTGGCATATATCACTTTATATTAACTATTATATATATGC
>LVTN01004042.1:0-14459 GCA_001649415.1 Musa itinerans | reverse complement strand
GATCCAACACACTTCTCAAAGCTCACTAGCTGAAACAATAATAAATAAAGGAAAAATCATTGGTATTGGAATTATTGGTAATAAATCAAATCTTTTGATTGAAGATGTTTTGTTAGTAGATGGTTTAAAATATAACTTATTAAGCATTAGTTAATTGTGTGATAAGTGATATAAAATTAAATTTGAATCTAATGCTTGCATCATAGAGATATCACATAAAAATAAATCTATGATCGCTTTAAAGAGTGATAATGGTTATGCTATTGATCTTGATGATTGTCATGACGAAACTCATTTTTTAATTTTAAATAATGATGTATGACTTTAACATAAAAGACTAAGACATGCTAGCATGAAATCAATTGCATAAATTGAAACTAAAGAACTTATAAAATGAATATATTTTTCTTAAAAATTTCTCGATCTCTAAAGCTTATCGAGTTTTCAGTAAGAGATCCTTAGTCATTGATGAATCTATTTTTGTTATTTTTTATGAATTTTTTGAACTATGAAAATAATTTTGAAGATGATTTTAGATTTGATAAATTAAATTTAAATGAGAATTCTCCTTTCCAAAGCAACTTAGATACATATATTCTAAAGAAATCTTACCTAAGGATTAGAAGTATATAGATGTAGATACATCAAAAGACATTCAAACTTGTTCTTCATTAAAAAATATTTATACAAATATTTTTTTTATCTCAAATTGAGCCTAAATGCATTGATGATGCTCTTAAAAAACTTTTACTTTTTGATCTCCTATGATTCTTTTTTTTTTACTATTTACTAAAGAGGAGATTTATCCAAATGAATCATAATCTTTCTCTTAATTTCTTAATATTTATGACTTGAGATTTCTTTTGTATGAATCAAGGTCTTTTACTATTTGATCTCTTATTATTATATATTTTTGCTATTTACTAAAGAAAAGATTTATCAAAATGAATCATGATCTTTTGGTATTCACAACTTGAGAGTTATTTATTTCATATGATTTTTTTGTATTCATGACTTGTAATACCCCATAATCAAATTGATCTCTCATAATTTGAACTTATTTTTTATATTAATATCCTTATGTAATATCAAAATAGTTTTACAATTAACACATTGACGTAAATGAAGAGAAACAACAACATGAATCCATGATATTCTTCTCTTTTTTTTTATGATGACAAAGAGGTAAAGAGAAATAGTAGCTTGGACATTTCAAAGAGAAGTAAAAACTTACACATTTCTTCTTTTTTATAATGACAAAGGGGGAGAGAGAAATAGTAGCTTGCAAATTTCAAAAAGAAGTAAAAACTTACATATTTTTTCCTTTTTGTGAGCTTTGCCTTCGTGAAAAACTGACAAACTCTTCGTTTAGTAGAACTAGAAAGAGAGAGAGCCACCGAGTTACTAGAACTCATACATAGTGTTCTATGTGATCCTATGTCAACTCAGGTCATAGGTGGTTACTCCTACTTCATTACTTTCACTAACAATTTCTCTAAGTACGTATACATGTACTTGATGAAGTATAAATCCAAAGCCTTCAAGAAATTAAGGGAGTATAAGAATGAAGTAGAGAACCAGAAAGAGTATTAAGACTCTTCGATCAGATCGAGGAGGTAAGTATTTAAGTACAAAGTTCATCTTATTTCTCAAGGACCATGAGATTATATCCCAATGAATACCCCCTTATACACCTCAACTCAATGGTATATCTAAAAAGAGGTATCGCATGCTGTTAGACATGGTGTGGTCCATGATTAGTTTCGTCGACTACCCATCTCATTGTGGGGTATGCCATATAGTCCGTAGCTTACTTTTTAAATAGAGTTCCAACTAAATTAGTAGTGTCTACACCATATGAGATATGAAAATAGAAGAAGCCCAATCTTAATGTTGTTAAGATTTGGGGTTGCCGTACCTATATTAGAAGACATAACCCGTGGAATCCATGATGAAATGGTGCAAGTTCGTGGGATACCCCAACTAAACTTGTGGGTATTATTTTTATCACCCTGAGAATCAAAAGGTCTTTATAGCTAAGAGGATAGTATTCCTTGAGAATGAATACATTCTTGGTGGAGACAGTGAGAGCATGAAAGAGTTGAGAGAGGTTGGAGAACCTAGCTCAAGCACTATTCCATAGCCCGAGTTTGTTCATATACCTAGCACATAAGTTTTGACTTTACGTAGGTTTGATAGAGTACTTCATCCTCTTAAGAGATATGTGGGATATATCAGAAGAGATAATGTTAAGGATATTAATCCTCAGACATATGAGGAGGCTATTATGAGTGTCACATTGTGGATTTTCATTTTTTGAATTATATATTTCCATACATTTAGAGCCAAGTAGATAAACATCACTTTATTTATCATTTATAAATTTTATTATAATTCATTTATTCATCAAATCATAAGTAAAAAAGAAACATAGTGATGATAACTCCAAGAATCATCCAAGTGGCTATACCTAGCAGTAGAGGAATGTTCGTTCTTCATTGGAATCCGATTTAGTACTAGAGGGAGGTTGCTTTGAAAATCAAAAACAAAGAAAATTCATCAATGCTGAGTAAGAACCCCAAAAGTTAACTCAAAATGAATACATAATAAAAAATAAATTATCCCATTGGCGTATATTAAATACTCGAAGGAGCACTCCCCCAACAGTGGATGGAGAGGCTTTATCCTACGGGATGAGTTTGTGTTCTTTCAATAGTGGATAGAGGTAAACTCATATCGCACTCCCAACAGCGGATGGAGTGGCGTCCCTCACCTACCAAAGTGGGGACACATTCCTCCCAACAGTGGATGGAGGAACCGTCCAATCGTCACATCTAACGGCCTGCTAATCCCCGAAGGGAATCGCCCTACCTGCCATTGACAGGGAAATAACATAATTTCACACTGGTCATGTCTATATCGAGATGAAATAATACATTTAAAACATCTCTTTCAAATATCATCAATATCAAATAATACAAATTACCCCTCAATTGACTTGAACCCTAGTTTAATCGATCCAATTGAACTCGATTTACTAGAATCTAACTGAACTGATCTGTAATCCTCATTTAACTGGTCTAGAACCACCCTATACTAATATAATTTAGACTAGATTAAGTTTAATTTAGGTTAAACTGAGTTGAATAAGTCAATCAATTCGGAATCATCCTGAATCGATCTAGACTAATTAAGCATAGTTTAGTTCAATCAATATTTAGGTTCAAATCCAATAATAATATTAGGCTAAGCTGGGTCAGCACATATACTGGTCATGTGCATTACATATGATTGGGCATGCATCACACTAGGCTAGCCCATCCCCGACCCATGGACTGGTCATGTGCATCGCATGTGACCGCCCATGATGGTTGGGTTGGGTTAGCCTATGGGCTAGGGCCTGACCCATGGGTTGGGCCTAGCCTATGGGTTGTGGCCTAACCTATAGGTTGAGCTTGGCTTGTGAGTAATTTCAATCCAATTCATATCCAATTTCATACCATATATTCACTGACAATTATATAAACAAAGACATAATAACACATTAAAAGATAAATTGAGAGATAAACTTTAATACAAGGAAATAATCTTTTAAATTCAAATAGAAATCATACTTTCAACATATGTATAATTTTAACATATTATAGTCAAATAAGTTTTAAATCATTCAGAATAGCATATTTTAAATTTCAGATCAAAGGATATCAAAATTTTTAGACAATATATTTTAATCTAACAAAAAGTTTAATCCAGATAAGATTAAAGATAAGTTATAATGCTAGAAAATATCATATATTTAATACATAAAATATGTAAATTTTTAATATTTTTAAATCTAAAAATAAAAACCTTCAGTAGGGGTCAAAGAACATTATAAAAACTTCAACCGATAGATTTTAATACAACAATAAAATTTTTATCATTTAAAGAATTGATAAATATTTTTAAACTACAAAACTTTCAACATTTAAAGAATCAAAATAAAAACTAAAACTTTTATTTTTAAGAAAGGTAGGGAAACCTACCTCTCATCAGTAGGGTGTAACTTCTCATTTCTCCCACTATTGGGCTCGGCTAAGTGAGGAATGAATGAGAGAAATCCCTCCCCTTAAATAGGAAGAGATGAGCATCCATTAAAGAAAATTTATTTTAATTTTTATATTTATTTAATATGAATTATTTCTATTTAATATACTAACAAATATGATATTACCCTATTTGTAATGCTTAATAGTTATTTCCTAATTCGTAATAGCAAACAAGGAAATAGATTAAGATTTCCTAAATTATAATGGCAAGTACGGAAAAAAAAAATAATTCCTAACTTAACTATTTGATTTGATTATAATTAGTATAAACTTTAGGAAGTGACAATAAGCCATGAATTCTAAGATGGATTCTAGGTACTCTAATAAGTTTTAGAACCTAATTGATGTATCTGAGGGTATCGTGCCCATTGGTCACAAGTGGATCTTAAAAAAGAAGATCATAGTAGATTAAAATATGGAGATCTATAAAGCAAGGCTAATGACTAAGAAGTATCGTCAAAACTTTCAATATCGTAAAATTTTTGACATTTAAAGAATTGATAAATATTTTCAAACTACAAAACTTTCTAACCCATAGCTATGCTAAAATCCATCTGAATTCTATTGGCTATTACAACACACTATTATTATGAGATCTAGCAAATGGACGTGAAAATCGCATTCCTCAATTGCAACCTCGAGGAGGAGGTATATATGATATAGCCTAAGGGATTTATGTCTAAAGAAAATCTAGATAAGGTATACAGGTTATTTAAGTCTATCTATGGACTAAATCAAATTTTTAGAAGTTAAAACATAAGATTTGATGAAGCTATCAGATCTTATGACTTCGTTAAAAATGAAGATGAGCCTTGTGTGTATAGGAAGGTAATGAGAGCGTTATCACCTTCTTAGTACTATATGTGGATGATATCCTAATCATTGGGAATGATGTATGAATGCTCTCCATAGTAAAGACTTGGCTTTCTAGACACTTCTCCATAAAGAACTTAGAGGAAGTATCTTATATCTTGGGGGTTCGGATCTATAAAAATAGATCTAAGATGATGCTTAGCTTATCCTAGTCCAAGTACATAGATTTCATTATCAAAAAGTTTGACATGAAAAATTTCAAGAGATGTCTCATATCAATGAGACATAGAATATCACTTTATAAGAGTATGTCCCTAAAGACTCATAAAGAAAGGGCAAACATGGATACGATGCCCTATGTCTCAATGATAGGATTTTATCATGTATGTTATGCTATGTACTGGGCCTGACACAACGCATGCTCTAAGTGTTATAAGCAGATATTAAGCCGATCAATGTTTAGAATACTGGAAGGCAGTAAAGTATATCCTTAAGTATTTGAGGAGGACTAAAGGTCTTTTACTAATATATGGAGGAAGTAGCCTAAAGTTAAGGGCTACACAGACTTAAGTTTTTAATTCGATATCGATGATAGCAAGTCTAATCCAGGGTATCCATTTACCCTAAATAGAAGAGTAGTATGCTGAAAAAGTTTCAAATAAGATACAATTGCTGACTCGACTACAAAGGTGGAATATATTGCTGTAGCAAAAGTAGCAAAAGAGAGATTTTGGATGAAGAAATTTATCACAGATCTGAGAGTCATGCTAGGTAGCAAGGAGTCAATTCCCTTATATTGTGACAACAATAAGAAGATTGCTTATGCAAAGGAACCTAGGTCTCATTAAAAGTCTAAGCACATTCTTAGAAGATTCCACCTTACTAGAGAGATCGTGGCCCGTGGAGATGTAGTAGTGGAAAGAGTTATATCCGAAGATAACATCGTAGATCCACTGATAAAGTCGTTGTCTCAAATTATCTTTGAGCATCACAAGAGTTTGATGGGGATCAAACACATAAGTCATTAACTTTTGTTCAAGTGGGAGATTGCTAATCATAAGTGCCCTGTAAGCCAATTACGTGAGTGATAACACATGTGATACACTACGTACTCTCTTTGCTTATTATTATTTATTAGTATTTTTTCACTTTATATTGCTTGTTACATATATTGTGACTTTCATGGATCTGTGTAATGGGAATCAGATCGTAATAAGATCATGATAATGAGATCGATTTACATTTAAATATAAATTCTAAATAATCCCGGTTATAAGTTATCCGAGAAGGGCATCGAGATAATCGGGCAAACTAGTGTACTGTATGCTCGTCTATATGATAGAGGTAGTTGGTCTCATAGCCACTCATATGGAGATACTAGGAATATAATACAGGTGCTCATTGGAGAATTAGTTCACTGATTGATTCGCTCACGAAATATTAGATGGTTAATGATACCTTATTATCAGACAACGATTCCATCATCACAGTTGTATCTGGTCCTTAGACTTGAGACACATAGGATGTCCTGTATGAGTACTCAACTCTTTGATATTAGACTTATATGTATAGAAGTTTCAGATCTAGCAGAGTCGGTTATCGAGAGTTGCAACTAATCTTACGAGGGCAATTAAGTGTCGATAGAGGATCATCCGCACTCAGTGTCATGAGAGGAATATCCTATGTATTCTTGATCAGGTAAATCCTTAGCTAGAGTCATTCAGATTAATAGAGAAAGAGTTATCGGGAGAATCCGATTAGAGCAAGGCTCGAGTAGATTCTGTATGGGCTTGAGAGCACCATATATGGTATATGGTTTCTAGGATATTAGATAAATGAAGGACTATAGATACATGATAATTAAGGACAGATAGGTCCAATATATTGGATTCCTCTATATCGTTTGGGGACTACGACGTAGTGGTTTAGTACGCTCGTAATCAATGAGTCAAATGAATTATTATGGAAATAATAATTTACTAAGCTAGGAGTTATAACATGTACGATATGAGATATTCTTCTTATGACATCGAGAGCAGATGATCCTCTATCGATACTCAATAACCATCGTAAGGTTAGCTGTCACTCCCGATAACCGGCTGTACTAAATCTAGAACTTCCAGACCTATAAGTCCAATATCAAAGAATGGATTACTCATACAGGACATCCTTAGTGTCTCAAATCTATGGACCAAATACACCATTGGAATGACAGAATCATTATATAACAATAAGGTTTCATCAACCATCCAACATTTCATAAGCAGATCAATCTATTAACTCATTTTCCAATGAGCACCTGCATTGTATCCTAGTGTCCCCACACGAGCAACTATGAGACCAACCGCCACTATCATATGAACATGTATACAATACACCATTCTGTCTGGTTGTCTCAATATCCTTCTCGAGTAACATATGACTGGGATTATTAAGGGTTTATGTTTAAAAGTGAATCAATTTTATTATCGTGATCTTATCATAATCCGATTCCCATTGCACAGATCCATGGACATCACTATATATATATATATAATATAATAATAATAATAATAACAAGGAAAAAGAGTGTGCATTATGTCACATGTGTTATCACTAATATGTATGGCTTGCAAGGCACCTCTGACTAATAATCTCCCACTTGACCTAAAGTCAATTACTTATGTGTCTGATCCCCATCAAACCCCTATAACACTCAAAGACAATATGAGGCAACAACTTTGTTAGTGGATCTTCGATGTTATCTTCGGATGAAACTCTTTCTATTGCTACATCTCCTTGGGCCATGATCTCTCTAATCAAGTGAATATTATCCATAACATCCTCATAACACTTCTGATGAGACCTAAGTTCCCTCATTTGAGTAATTGCCCTGTATTTGTCGCAACATAAGGGAATCGGCTCCCATTGCCCGACATGACTCTCAGATTTGTGATGAACTTCTTTATCCAGACTCCCTCCTATGCTACCTCTACCATAGCAATATGCTTCACATTTATGATTAAATCAGTAGTAGTATCTTATTCAGAACTCTTTCAGCATACTGCTCCTCCATTTAAGGTGAACACATACCATGAATTAGACTTGTTATTATCGATATCAGACTGAAAACTTGAGTTTATTTAGCCCTCAACCTTAAGGCTACTGCCTCCCTATACTAGTAAAAGATCCTTAGTTCTTTTCAAGTACTTAGGATATACTTTACTGTTTTTCAATGCTCCAAGCCTAGATCGTTTGATACTTGCTCATGACACTCAGAGCATGTGCTATATCAAGCTTGGTACATAGCATAGCATATACGATAAACCCTATCACTAAGGTATAGGGTATCCTATTCATGTCTGACCTTTCTTCAGGAGTTTTTTGGGACATGCTCCTAGAAAGCGATATTCTATATCTCATCGGTATGAGAACTCTCTTGGAATTTTTCATGTCAAACCTTTTAACAATAATGTCTATGTACCGGGACTGGGATAAACCAAGTATCCTCTTAGATCTATCTCTATATATCTGAATCCCCAAGATATATAATGCTTCTCATCAGTCCTTCGTGGAGAAATATCTAGATAACCAAACTTTTATTGTAAATTGCCTTACATCATTCCCAATTATTAGGATGTCATTCATATATAGCACCAAGAAGGTGATAATGCTCACACTTATCTTCCTATATATACAAGGCTCATCTTCATTCTTAACGAAGTTATAAGATCTGATCATCTTATCAAATCTTATGTTCTAACTTCAAGAAGCCTACTTTAGTCCATAGATGAACCTAAGCAATCTGCACACCTTATTTGGACTTTCTTTGAACATGAATCTCTTAGGTTGTATCATATACACCTCCTTCTCGAGGTTGTTGTTGAGGAATACGATTTTTACATCCATTTGCCAGATCTCATAATCATAGTGTGCTGCAATAGCCAATAGAATTTGGATATATTTTAATATAGCTATGAGTGAGAAGATTTTGTCATAGTCAACACATTGCCTTTGACGATACCCCTTAGCTACTAGCCTTGCTTTATAAGTCTCAACCTTTATATCTACTTCGATCTTCTTCTTGAAGATCCACTTGCAACCAATGGGTATAATATACTCGAGTGCTTCAACTAGGTTCCAAACCTTGTTGTAGTATATATAATCCATCTCAGAATTCATGGCTTCTTGCCACTTCTCAAAGTCTATATTCGTAATAGCCTCCTCGTAGGTTTGAGGATCAATATTCTCAACATCCTCTCTATTGATATGCCCCATATATCTCTCAAATTGATATAATATTCTACTAGACTTACGTAAAGTCAGAACTTGTGTGTAGGGTACCTGAACATACTCTAGTTACGGAATGGTGCTTGAGCTAGGTTCTCCAACCTTGCTCAACTCTATCAAGTTCTCATTGTCTCGACCAAGATTGTATTCCTTCTTAAGGAATACTGCTCTCTTGGCTACAAAAAACTTTGGTCCTCGGGGTGATAGAAATAATACCCACAAGTTTCATTAGTGTATCCCATAAACTTGCACCACTCCATCCTGGATTCCAACTTGTCAGGATTGTGTCTCTTAATGTAGGTAGAGCAACCCCAAATCATAACAACATTATAATCGGGCTTCTTTCTTTTTCATATCTCATATAGTGTAGATACTACAAACTTAATTAAAACTATGTTTAGAAGGTAAGTTATAGACTCTATGGTGTATCCCCAAAATGAGATGGGTAGATCGGTGAAACTCATCATGGACCATACCATATTTAATAATATGTGATTCCTCCTTTCAGATACACTATTGAGTTGAGGTGTATAAGGAGTTATCCATTGGAATAGAATCTCATGGTCCTTGAGGAACTAAGTGAACTATGTACTCTAGTACTCACCTTCTCGATCTTATCAAAGAGTTTTGATACTCTTTGTAGTCTAGTTCTCTACCTCATTCTTATATTCCGTGAATTTCTTGAAGGCTTCAGACTTGTATTTCATCAAGTACACATGTCCATATCTAGAAAAATCGTCAATGAAAGTAATGAAACAGGAATAACCACCTATGACCTGAATTAACATGAGACCACATATATCACTATGTATGAATTCTAGTAACTTAGTGGCTCTTTCTCTAGTTCCACTAAATGGAGAGTTGGTCAACTTTCCATAAAGGCAAGACTCGCAAGTATAACTCATAGTCAAATTGATCTAGGTATCTATCTTTCAGCAATTTTTGAATCATTCCCTCATAGATATTGCCTAGCCTACAATATCATAGGTATGCACTATTCACATCATCTCGTTTCCTCTTGGACACACTTACATTCATGATCTGTAGAGTAGTGTCTAGCATAAATAAATTATTATATAATGTTCCTCTCGTGATGATCTTATCATCTAATAATATTGAATAATCATTTTTCTTAAAAACTAATTTATATCCACTAATTATCAAACATGAAATGAAAATAATATTTTCGATAATAGAATGAACAAAATAGCATGCATTAGATGCAATAGTAGCTTTACCAAGCAAGTGTAGGGTGACCTTACCAACAACCACTATAGTAACTTTTGCTTCAATGCTCATCTTGAGGTCTATCTCACCTCTCGTCAATCTCCTATGTCTTGTCAGAACCTGTAATGAATTACAAATATAATATTCACTATCGGTATCTAATACCCATGTGTTATCATAAGAGTCTAACAAATGGAGACTGATCATGAATGTGTTTGAAGCTTCTCCAAGCTTCTATTTCGCCTTCTCTGTAAGGTACTCTTTGTAGTTTCTCTTCTAATGTTCGTATTTGCTATGGTGGAAGCACTTGCCTTTGTTCTTTATCGAGTCTTTCTTGGCAACCTTTGCTTTACTTGGTTTGCCCTCGCCCTTACACTTCTTAAGGGACTTTTTTGCCTTCCTTTTCTTTCTCTGGCTTCTCTTTCTTGATAGTGCTCTCAGCCTCCCTCCATATTAAAATTAATGATGAATTGAGAAAAGGAATATGGTAGGGACCGAAGCATAAGATTCACACACAGGTTATCCTCTAGGACCATTTCTAGACTTGTGAGTTTCTCTATCCACTCAATCATCTTAAAGATATGGTTCTGAACCGGTGTCCTCTCAATCATCCTAGCATGGAAAAAACTCTTGGATATAACATATCGTTGAATCCTTCTCTATTTCTCTAACAATTTACGGACATACAAGAGAATGGATCTAGCATCCATCTTTTCATATTGTCTTTGTAATTTGGGAGTTTTTGAGCCCAATATGTAACACTAAGCAAGAGTGGAGTCATCTATGTACTTCATGTAGCAAGCGATTTCTCCTCCTCTAGTCTAAGTGTTGATCTCTGTTTAAGAGAGGAGTGAGTGGGGTTGTAAAGGTTCTCTCCTGAGCCTATCAAAAGGAGAATGGAGTTGTAAGGGTAGTTGGTCCTTGCCCATTGAAGGCAGACCATTAGTGGATGCCAATGGCCTTGGCAGAAGAGGAATCGATAGAGGATGTAGGTCACGATGATCGAACCACTATAAACTTGGTGTGCATCCCTTTCTATGCTTGTTTACTTATTTTGTAACTACTTTACCTGCTCATTACTACTCATGTAAATATTTTAAGTTTAAATGTCTTTCCGATACGATTTCATCGAATGGAGTTTTAAAACCGACGTTTTGTTTTTCATAAGCACTAATTCACCCTCCCTCTTAATGCCGACTTGATTCTAACAATGCTAGCAAGCGACGTCACCCTTCCGGGCGAGTGCCCCTCTTTGCCCGCGGGCGACGGTCGCGCCTACTAGTGAGCGCCGCTCCCCCAGGTGGCTCGTTGCGGGTAGTGCCATTGCAAGTGCCACTCTTGTAGCTACAGGCAGCCTGCCTGCAGGCATATTGCTCGGTCGTCGACTGCTACACAGGTGGTAGCCAAGGCTACAAGCAGCCTTTGGCTAATCTACGAGGGTAACAATAATTGCTGCCCTTTGTCGCCTTTGCATCAATAATTTTAATTTTAAAATCCTTTCTAAAACATAACACACGTAGTTTAAAATCCAATCTTTCACACGAACAACCTGACTATGATATCACTATTGAAAAATCTAGGGGCGACATCACATGCGTAATAGAAGAACAAAAAAAAATCATAAATTTTCATAAAAAGGTTTTATCGTCATGCAAAGATTGGTGCGCAGAAGCTGCAAAATCAAAAACTACATGTATAAAAAAGATATGTTACATAGGAAGATCATATATCCCTAAAATCCTATAGATTTGTGGGAGATGATAGAGGACAAGTGTCATTCTCTCTAGTAGTGATCCACACTGTAGGGGCTGCGAAGATGCTCCTCAACTCACTGCCAAATCTTCACACACCTAAAATAGAGGCTGTTGGCTGAGGAGGACAAGGAGAGAGGATAATATAAGGTGGCAGCCAAAAAGGCATAGCCTATGGCCATTTGGTTTTCTCCTATTTATTGAGACCCATTTGTCAACTTAACCCTAATGAATTCTGCCATATTTGGTACTGAATCTCTTTCCAACTGCCCAAACCTCATAGATTAATGGATCTTTACCCAATAATCTCTTATTGGCCCTTATTGGATTTTATCTATATGATCCAATAATTCAGGGGCTTATTGGATATCCAATAAGATGTGCTTCAATGGATATCTCATATCCAAACCTATACTCATCGCAATGCTTAATATATGTGTGTGACTCTCTAGGCCTAATATCGAGCTGGTCGTGAGTCATACATGTCAGAACTCCCTTTGGCTCAGTGAATTATTATCTCCATAATAATTCATTTAACTCATCGACTACGAATGTATTAGGCCACTACGTCGTAGTCCTTAAACGATATAGGGGAATCCAATTTATTTGACTTGTATGTTCTTAGTTACTGTGTATCTATAGTCTCTTATCCATCTAATATTTTAGAGACTGTATACCGAGCATAGTACTATTAGGCCCATACGATTTTTACTTGAGTCTCGCTCTAATCGAATTATCTTGGAGATCTCTTTCTCTCTCAATCCGAATGACCCTAGCCAAGGATTTGTCTGAACAAGAATACATAAGATATTTCTCTTATGACACCGAGAGCGGATGATCCTCTATCGACACTTAATAGCCCACGTAAGGTTGGCTACCACTCTCGATAACCGGTTGTATTAGATCTGAAACTTTCAGACCTATAAGTTCTATATCAAAGAGTGGAGTACTCATATAAGACATCCTTGGTATCTTAAGTCTAAGGAACAGATACACCACTAGGACGACGAAATTACTATCTGATAATGAGATATTATTAACCATCCAATATTCCGTAAGTGGATCAATCAATGAACTCATACTCCAATGAGCATTTGCACTATATCCCTAGTGTCCTCACACAAACAGTTATGAGACCAATTATCTCCATCATATGATGAGTATATAGTACACCAATCTGTCCAGTTATCTCGGTATCCCTCTCGAGTAACCTATGACCGAGATTATTTAGGGTTTGTATTTAAAGATGAATTGATCTCATTATCGTGATCTCATCACAATCCGATTTCCTTTACATAGATCCATGGATATATATATATATATATATGCAACAAAGAATATAAAGTAATAAAATGTCAAATAATATAATAAGCAAAAAGAAAATATATTATGTCATACGTGTCATTACTCACGTGAAGCAAAGATTCCAAAAGAACTAAGATTGATATTGGAAGAATTCAAAGGGATCACCCTTAAAGAATTACCATATGGACTTTCACCCATGAGAGATATTCAGTACCAAATTGATTTAACTCTAGGAGTAAGTATATACAACAAGTAATATAAAGTGAGAAAATATAATAATAATAATAATAAGTAAAAAGAGTGCGTACTATGTCATACGTGTCATCACTCACGTGTTTGGCTTGTAGGGCACCTATGACTAGTACTAATAAGGCATGATCCATTATGGTATATTTATAGAGATATCTATAAATAGGAGGGAACTAAATGACCATAAACTATAGCCTTTTTAGCTACCACCTCCTATACTCCTCTCTCCCTCTCCTTCTTAGCCGACAACCCCAGTTTGGGACATGTAGACAACAAGAAGGGTTGGCCTCTTCTTAATCGTGTGGTGCACATGGAAATGAGGATTATGCAACGATTTGAGGAGTGTCTTGGCAACACTTGCCATGTGGATCATCGCTAGAGAGGAGGATAGTTGACCTCCTTCATCCTCTCGCACAGATCTATAGGTTTCCAAGGATATACAATCTCCCTAGGTAACGCATCTTTCATATACGCATAGTTTTTCGATTTTGTAAGTTTTTACGCACCAATTTTTGCACGACGATGAGAAACTTTTTTATATATGAAATCTAAGATTTTTATTTTCTATTCTTCTATTGTGCATGTGATATTGCCCCAAGTTTTCTAACACATATTTGCAGCCTCATTGCAATGGTAGTACCGCCCAATGTCAATGGTAGTACCACTCATACCTTGAAATTTCAGGGATTTAAATTTTTAGCTTTATTCTTAAACCCTCTTAGGGCTTATAAATACCCCACTCAAGCTTGGTTAATAG
>LVTN01004041.1:2862-14460 GCA_001649415.1 Musa itinerans | reverse complement strand
CTCCAATTTCACAATTTGGATACATTGTACAAGTCATCTAATTTGTTTAAAAGAAATGTCCTAACAAGATACTGAATAGTGAGAAATGTCCCAACAAGATACTGAATAGTGGGAGGAAAAATGTTATAATAAAAATGTCTTCAAAGGTTGGCCTTATCTCCATGATGAGTTTGCCTTTTTGTCCTCAACTTAGGTTTGTAAAGTCAATGGAAATGACCTCTTTATTTGTATAGGTAAGGCTGAATATGTTAACCTTCTTCAAACTGCGGGGGTGAGTTTTGTGGATTAGACCATTCATTTTGGATAATATTCATTGCTCTACTAAAGGTGCCCCTGAACCTTATAATGTTTTCACTATAGTTTCTCAAAATATGAACTGTCTTGGTTCCGCTATGGGTTTGGAATATGATTTGGGATATATCATTTATCTTGATTTGAAGTTTGCAAAAGTTAGGATTAGTTGGTTTACTACTTTATGTTGTGATACAAATTAGACCATTTACTCAATTTTTAAGAAAAAAGAATTAGGTGGGATATTTTCTAGATCAGACACTTTTGTTTTTTTGGTTTTTGTTTTTGTTTTCTTACTTTACAACACTGGTGACTAGGTTTAGAGTCCTGGAAGAATCCTCTCTAATTATATTAACTCTCCCTAGACCTCTCATTAATGGGAGTCTCAGCATTAGCCTCATTTTAGATGTGTTTAACTAGAATGAAAATAAATAACAATGAAATATCTGAAAGCTCTGAAATCAGATAGGTTTTTCAGATTTTTCAACAACTTCGTTAATTTGGTGTGAATCCCTAGTAGTAAAATTTTATATGAATCCTATTCGTAAGTTGTAACCATAGCAATGAAACCAAACAACAAATTTCTGCATTCCGGACATGTACCACTGCAAATCCAGGAAGCAAAAGTACTCTGAACCTGATTATAAATCCAATCATACATAGCTGCAAAGAGGGGGTATAGTGATATTGGTCAACATTAAATTAAACAAGCCTACAAGTAACAATTACTCTAGTAAAATTAACAATCCAGAGCATGTATTCCTTTATCTTAAAAAACTACCTCTGTTATTTTTTAAAGCCAATAACAACTATGGTAAAAATGGTCATATTCCTTTCGAACACATTCGTTTTTAAGTCTTACCTAAAATCAAAATGATGCTTCAGGGGCACAAACATGTATTTTATACAGCAACTGAACAATCGAGGACCTCACATTTGCCCTTCTACTTGATGCACTACAACTCAGTGAATGTGTTGAAAAAGAACCCTGAAGGTTGACAAAAAACAGCATTATGAATATTAGCAAACATGACATAGACAGCAACTAAAGGAAGAAAGTGCAGAAAAATGAAAGGAGATGTAAAGGCTACGAAATTAGCAGCGTGGGTTTTAGCATTAAGAACCTGTGTGTGATGTGCTATCAATGCCATTGCACCTACTTCAGTCCTCAATGCCATTGCACCTACTTCAGTCCATCATTTTCCATTATCACAAAAATGCTAATGTTTCAGTATGGAGGAACAATTCCAAAAGCCTATAATTGAATAGCATGTAAGGTCAAGAACATTGGTTCCTTGTGGAAAACACATATAGAGAGAGAGGAGAAACAAAACTGAAAAGCAGGGAATTAACAGAACTGAATGAGCAGTCCAAGAAAAACACAACATGAAACATTATAGATCTAGATAAACAATAAAGAAACCATGCAGATAATAGTGCTTTATACCACAAAACTAAATTTCACAGGAAAAATTCATGTAAATATGTATATAACAAAGACCAAAATATTATAACAGCCATTCGTTGAGATAGAGTTCATCAGAGAATCTCTGTTGCTTTACAATTCTATCTGTTCAGTTTCAGTCACAAACATTATTTCAAATCCTCAGTTTCAATCACAAACGTTATTTGAAATCCTTGACCCCATCAGTAAGCAACAACACATGTAACAAATAGTTAAAGATTAATTACAAAGCATGTTGAGACATGAAATAAAAGTCAAAACACTGAAATAATCAGCATTTTTCACATGCTCTTGAACAGAAAGGAGTAATACAACCTTGGACATAACAAGTTTACAAAAAGCATGAAAAAAGTAACAACAGCATGTTAGATCCCATTGTACACATGATCTACTAGAGCTGAGTTTAGTGTGTCACTCAAGTACCAGAGAAACCAACAGCACTTTTTGTGCCATAGAACAAGTGTCAGCAGTACTTCTTGCAGCACAGATACAAGAAGTCTGTGTATGCACCTTTGTAGCACCTTCTTATCTTTTCTTTCTAAGTAGTGTTGAAGAACAATATTCAAAAAGAATAATTATAAAATGCAAATGCATACAGGCTCGAAGTGCACTTGTATCTAAAAGTTAAAATTACCATGTAAATATTACATTTTTATCCACTTCCATTGGGAAAAGCATTCTTCTCGCCGGTGAATGTGGCAGTATCATCCAGAAGTATCGATGCATCGCAGCCTTGTTTCAAGAGAGCAATGTGCGTTAGCTTCAGGAAGGAAAAGTAATTAAGGGACAGTAGTGTCTCACATTCACGAAGCAGTCATGGAAGAAGAGGCGGAGAATGGATGCAGCCATCCGTGGCTCTCTGTTGACGGCCTGCGCCATGGTCGACCGCACGATGCGCGGTAAGCTTGGGCAAGTGCTAGCGTAGAATGCGGGAGACAGTTGCGCCCGGGCTGTGCAGAGTACAAGCGCGGTGGAGAAGAGAGTGAGGATGACCCGTATCCGAATGAAGGAGGCCATGGACGAATACTGGAGCTAAACCAGAGGGGGGGAAATGAGTGGAGATGCTCCTGGGGGACTGTCGATCGCTCTATATATACTGCTGCTGCTTAATGAGCATTACCTGGACACGATGGCGTCGCCTTCTTTGACTGTACTGAGACGCGCAAAGCTGCTGCATTGGTTGGCTGGCGACCTCGACAGAAACAAAGGAAAAGGAAATCTATGGATGGAAGGAACGTTGTTGGGTGGACCTCTGCGTACTTGGCGACTCGGCTGGATCGCCATTTTCGTCACCTGCTTCGGATGCGGAACACGTGATGGATGGGGCATGCACCGAAATGGTAGATGGTTTCGCCGTCAAAAAGTCACGATCAAATGAACAGAGATCTCATCGCTCGTCGACGCCAACATGATTCCAGGTTCGACGATGGTGATCCGCGCGGTCCCCATGCGCCAATCCCTCGATCTCGTCTCGTGCCACCGACCAACTCGCAAGTGGCGCTCTCTCTTAACAGTACGGATGACGACAGTGATCTGCCAGTTCATTTCCGTGTCTTCTTTGGCAGATTCACGGATGCTTCTGTTGCTTCCAGCAAAGTCCTGTTGACTATTTCTCAAGTAATCGAGATTAATTACTGTTTACTGAGAATCTCAACTATGTTTGGTTATCAATATCAGAGAAATCATGCAGGAAACCTCATTCGATCAAGGTCAGCATGTGATAGAGTATTCGAGGCGTTCGGGCTCGAATCAGATTGAGCTATCGGGTCATCACTGTCATTTCTCATAGCAGAAATCATCTAAAAAAAGCTCTTTGGCGCAATAATTTCTTGATATTATTACCTTGATTTGGAATACAAATAAATGGAATGAAGAAAGCAACCCCCCTGTTAATTTACCAGGGTAAATGAAAGGAATAATAACACACGATGTACGAATCGTTGGTCGACGGACGAATCACTCGCAGATCAGTTCACCATCCTGCAGTTCAATCTGATCTCTCCCCTGTTTCCAGACAGCGGGCTGATGGCTCCCATTTTCACCATGGCCGCCGCAAAATCCCTTGAGAACGCCGCATTGTTGACGCTGTATTGCCTCACCAGCGAGTCCTGAGAGCCGCCGTTGAACAGCTCCTGGTCCGAGTGGAGCAGTCCCTTCCTGGCCACCAGGTCCCGGTAGTAGCCGTTGTCGAACCGGTTCGGTGTCTCCAGGTCGAGCGGCGCCAGGTTGCCGTCGCCGCCAGAGGACGGGCAGTTCCGTTTGCGGAGCGCAGCGAAGCTCGAGTTGACGTTGGCGTCGTTGTAGATGTGGGAGCGGAAGTTTCCGCACTGCGCTTGGCCGATGGTGTGGGCACCGGAGAGGGCGGTCATGTCGCGTGCGTTGAGGCCCTTGGCGGCGAACGAAGAGATGAGAGTGGAGAGGCCGGAGGAGGGCCCGGGGAGGTTTCTGTTAGCGTCGCTTTGGCTTGCGGTCCTGGCATCGCGACGGCCCAGCTGAACCGCCCATGTCGGTCCACCAAGCTGCAGTTGAACAAGACGACGTTAAACTTCGTCGTTCTTGAGCGGAAACTAAAGAGGCGTGCGGTAGCTGAGGTTCGTGAACAGTGAAGCTTACCAAGGCCACGCCATCGCGTGCTGCCAGCGCGATGATGTCGGCGCACGATACCGTTGCTCGGCAGGCAGCTTCGACATTGGATTTGATGGCGTCGATAACCTCGTAGCCGCGGGCGGAGTTCCTATTGGGGGAGGCATTCTTCTCGCCGGTGAATGCGGCAGTATCATCCAGAAGTATCGACGCATCGCAGCCCTGCAACCCAAATCAAAGACTGTCAGTTCCGATGGACTACAGGATGCAAAAGATAACATAGGCGTTCCAGCATCGCACATTAACGAAACAGTCGTGGAAGAAAAGCCGGAGGATGGAGGCAGCCATGCGTGGCTCCTTGTTGACGGCCTGCGCCATGGTGGAGCGCACAATCTGCTGTAGGTTGGGGCATGTGCCAGCATAGAATGTAGAAGACAACTGCCCATGGACATCGCAGACAAACAGCGAGAGCAGAGAGAGCGCGACTAATGTCTGCATCAAAGACGCCATGGCTGCCCAAATGATCTACGTATGTATGTCTCTCAGATACAGAGAAGAGAGAGATGGCTAGATCTTCCCACTGCTGTTGTGCTAGTAGGAGCTTTTGGGTGAGGGATGGGAAGAGTGGCTTGGGGTGAACTGCCACATATATACACTACTCCGAATGGAGATGGGCGTGGCGGCTGGTCAAACTCTGCACCTCAAACGTGGAGGAGGCAAAGTATTTTGCTTATCCGAGCAATGGTACAACCATTTAATAGGAAGATACACATGTATTTTGACCTTGACCATGAGCTTGGTCGACCATTTTGGTTAGGTGCACCGTTCATGAGAGGGATAGAGATTCTGCAGCCGTTTGACAATCGAAATCGATGGTGATGGAGAAAGTTAGATTGTCGTTGCTTTGAACGCATCATTAATTTATATCGGCATGGACGTGAGACTCCGTCAATTGTGTCAGGAGATGGAGGATTAGGATCGTTTCGAATTGATTCTAACATAATTGAATCAGGATTAGCACGGTTCTCAGTAGTCCTAAACCCGGTTCTACAAACAACGGTTCTAATTTTATCGAATTTGAAGTCCGAACCACATTGATTGATTATGAACGCCATCACTCTTCCTTTATTATTATGTTATTGGAAGAGACAGATTCGTCACATTTGATCATATTTAAGATTGTTTTTTTGTTGTTGGATCGGTTCAGTATCGAACCGAAACAAATGATTTTGATTTTTTTTATTTCAAGAACCGAAATCGAACCATCAAAATTCGATTCCAATTTAATCTATAATCACTTAACCAATTCGTTTTTTATTCTTAATCGATTCAAACGGAGCTGCGGTCGGAGCTACAAGTTGTCTGAATAGATGACCACGTCTAACCCACGAGTTTATGATGTGAGCCGTACCCCCGATGAGTTTTGAAGAACTTTTGTACGGCCCGGAAATAAAACAAACTAATAATTCAACTAAAGTGAGCGTGAAAATAGCTTCCTAAGTGTACTGTTATCTCCGGTGATCTCAGGAAGGTTCTTTGAAATTGCAACTACTGTTTTCTCAGATTCGTGTGTTTCGGAATTGGTCTCATTTTCTCGATAGTTGAACATTGAGTGAAATGATATAATTAGTTATCTTTTTTAAAAGAGTATATTTTTTTTAAAAAAATATCTTTGATAAATTCTCGTAGAATATCGTGAGAACAGATTATTTTAAATATACCTCAACCCCTAGTTGTCTAGGGGATCTACCAAGAATGATCGGGTGGGGGGTCATAAGCCAACACAAGCCTTTGGTTGCTTGTGTCTTTGGACACTTTGGTCATGCTTTTGCATGCATATTGACTTGCGTTCCTGGCCATGCCTCTTTACCTCAAAGTGTCACCCATCACTCTCGGCACAATCATGGTTATGCATGGTGACAACCAATAACGAAGGCCTTGGCTTTGTTGTTTTCACCCATGGCCCTTCCACTTGCACCTCTGTCATTGGCTACGAAGGTTTTGGGCAAAGAAAGAAAGGATTACGATCGCAACGATGAAAGCAAGGCCAACAGGGAGAAGAGTTAAGGTGGTGGGGTCAATGACCGCAATCATAAGAGCGAGGCCATGGGTAATATTATCATTTTAAAAAATATTTTATAGAATTTTTGAAAGTAAAAAAGGTGCTATCTAGAAATTTTTTTAAGATTGGAGGTTTTTTCGAGAATTCATTCTTTATAAAATATTCGGCTTAGTTAATGTATTAATTTATAAGTAATAGGTCTTATGTTAAAATTATTGTAAAAACAAAGATGCCCATTATTTGGTGTAATGAAATAGAATGACTAATTATATATCTTGTTAAGTAAAATCTTACAAGAAGAGCTTCGGTACAATTAGTCTCTCCGTTCTTGTTGTTGATAAATAAAAGAAAATAAAAGAAAGAATTTTTCATGTTAATTACCAGGGTGAAATATTAATAAAAAGGAATTTAAGGTAGATAGGATTCTGAATTCAAGTTCCGATCGACGTACGAATCACCATCATATGATCACATATCTTTCCAGTTCACCTGTCTGCAGTTCGATCTGATCTCTCCCCTGCTTCCAGTCAACGGGCTGATGGCTCCCATCTTCACCATAGCCGCCGCAAAATCTCTTGCCGACGCCGCACTGTTAACGCTGTATCGCCTCACCAGCGAGTCCTGAGAGCCGCCGTCGAACAGCTCCTGGTCCGAGTAGAGCAGTCCCATCGAACATGTTCGGTGGGTCAAGGTCGAGCGGCGCCAGGTTGCTGTCGCCGCCTGTGGGCGGGCAGTTCCGTTTGCGCAGGGCAGCGAAGGTTGAGTCGACGTTGGCGTCGTCGTAGATGTGGGAGCGGAAGGTGCCGCACTGCGCTTGCCCGATGGTGTGGGCACCGGAGAGGGTGGTCATGTCGCGTGCGCTGAGCCCCTTGCAGCGAAGGAAAGAGATGAGATCAGAGATATAACAGTCAAGATCTTCCGCAAGTCAATTCGGGCACTTTGAATAAAGGAGCAGTATGCTGGAAGAGTTTCAAGCAAGATACTATTGCTAACTCAACCACATAAGCGGAGTACATTGCTGCATCAGATGCAGCAAAAGAGGGAGTCTGGATGAAAAAGTTCATCACAGATTTGGAAGTCGGGCCTAAGTAGCAAGGAGCTGATTCCTTATAATGCAACAACTACAGGGCGATTACTCAAATAAGGGAACCCAGGTCTTATCAGAAGTATTCTGAGGAGGTTCCAACTTATTAGAGAGATCATGACATGAGGAGATGTAACAGTGGAAAGAGTTCCATCCGAAGATAACATTGCAAATCTACTGACAAAGCCATTGTCTTAGATTGTCTTTGAGCGTCACAGGGGTCTGATGGGATCAGACACATAGGTGATTGGCTTTAGGTCAAGTGGGAGATTGCTAGTCATAGGTGCCCAGCAAGCCAAGCAAGCCAATCACATGAGTGATGGCACGTGTGACTTGATACAGAATCTTTTTACTTATTATATTTTGGCATATATCACTTTATATTAACTATTGCATATATGTATGTATATATTATGATGTGCTTGGATTTGTACAATAGGAATCGGATCGTGATGAGATCACGATAATGAGATTGATTCACCTTTAAACACATATCATAAATAATCCCGGTCATAGGTTACTCGAGAGGGACATCGTGATAACCGGACATACTGGTGTACTGTATACCCGTCCATATGATGGATGCAGCTGGTCTCATAGCTGCTCATGTGGGGACACTAGGGATACGGTATAGGTGCTCATTGAAGAATGAGTTCACTGATTGATCCGCTTACGGAATGTTGGATGGTTGATGATGCCTTATTATTAGACCGCAATTTCGTAGTCCTAGTGGTGTATCTGGTCCTTAGACTTGAGACACCAAGGATGTCCTGTATGAGTGCTCCACTCTTTAATACCAGACTTATAGGTTTGGATGTCCCAGATCTAGTACAATTGGTCATTGGGAGTGGCAGTCGACCTTACGAAGGCTATTGAGTGTCGATAGAGGATTATCCACTCTCAGCGTCATGAGAGGAATATCCCATGTGTTCTTGCTCAGACAAATCCCTATCCAGGGTCATTCGGGTTTAGAGAGAAAGCGTTCTCCGGGAGAATCCGATTAGAGCGAGACTCGAGTAGAAACTGTATGGGTCTGACAGCATTATGCTCAATATACGATCTCTGGGATATTAGATGGATGAGGGACTATAGGTGCACGGTAACTGAAGACAGACAGGTCCAATAGATTAGATTCCCCTATATCGTCTAGGGACTACGGCGTAGTGGCCTATTACGTCCGTAGTCGATGAGTCGAGTGAATTATTATAGAGATAATAATTCACTAAGTTAGAAGGAGTTCTGACAGGTATAACTCCCGCCGGACTCCACCGAATCTCGGCTCCTTCTCCTACTACCTGGTGCCACTACCGCCGTCCTTGCCGCACAGCCATCATTGCCTTCCTGCGGCAGCAGGAACGAGTGCAGTTCTTCTTCAACGATCCTCCTCCAAGAACGAAGGAACTGGGACGAGAAGTAGCCCTCTTTGCCATAGTCGCAGCAGCTCTCTCTACCGTAGTCGCAGCAACCCTCTTTGTCGTAGCAGTTGCAGCAGCCCTCTCTGCCACAACAGCCGCAGCAGCAGTGATCTACTCTTCTCCTAAGCTGTTGTCCCCTGCTCCACCTTCTTCGCCTCAACAAGCAGCATCTGGAACCATTTCCAAATTCCCAACTGCCCAAATTCCCAAATTTGGTGCAGATCAGTGTCACCTCGACAAACAGTGATCCTCGGTGACGAAGTACGCACTGCCTAAATTCCCAACCACAGAACTGCTGCACAGAGATATATAGCTTTATACAATATTGATCATTGTCAATATTGATCAACAACCCACAACCCATTTGCCACAATATTGATTATTGTCATCGTTGCATACTTCTAATTGCTCCCACATATTAGTACATATCCTCCGTATGTCCTCATCATCTACCACTGATGCTCCCATTACTATTCCCGTAAGGAACCATAGTACTTTTTCACATACGAGCCTTATCTCCATAAATGCAGCAACCCTCATCCCCTTCAAATTATCCAAAAGTGGCAACTACGCATCGTGGAGTGCTCAATTCTCTAATCTACTATTTGGCTATGATCTTCTAGGCTATGTCGATGGCTCTCTTCGTTGTCCACAGGCGATGCTCAACATCCCAAGCGCACCCAGTCCAGTACCAAATCCGGACCACAAACTATGATTACGCCAGGATCGTCTCATCTTTCAAGCTATTCAAGCCTCGATCGCTAGATCCCTCGCCCCACTTATTTCTTCATATGACACTGCTGCCAAAGCTTGGTGCAAGTTGCAAACCACCTTGGCCAATCGTTCCTGCACTCGTATGCTTAGTCTCCTATCCAATCTCATGACGATAAAACAAGAGGGAAGTACTGTTGCTGATTATCTACATAACATAAGGATTATCATCAATAACTTGGCCTTGATAGGTCATTCCCTCAGTAATGAAGAAGTTACTATCAATATCCTCAACGGCCTAGGAGACGAGTATAAGGAATTGGCAACAACAATACGTGCACGTGATTCACCAGTGTCATTTGAAGAACTCTATGACAAGTTGACTGACTATGAGATATATCTCAAACATGAGGATAAGTTGCCAGGACCATCCATCACAGCTTAAGTTAGTCAAAAATCTAAGAAGAGCAACCGATACAACAAATCTATCAACAAAGGTTTGGCCAGCATGCCTGCACTTGTGGGCTCCAAACAAACCTCCCCTCCTCAACCTCCTCAACATTTCAATTACAACCATCAAGGCGGCTACTTCAATTATCCTCAACCCTAGCATCTTGATCCCACATATGTGACAAAGTTGGCCACTCTGCAAAAGTCTATAGAACTCGACCCAAACTTCCTCCTCCGTTGCATTGGCCTCACACAAATCAAACAGTTACTCCGACTACTGGTCATCAAAATTGGATTATGGACTCTGGCGCATCTCATCACATCACCTCTGATTTACAAATCTTGTCCATCCACAACGACTATGGCAGAAACGAAGACATCATCATTGGTGATGGTAATAGACTCCCCATTACTCATACTGGTTCCACAATGCTTAATTCGCATAGCACTTCATTTACGCAAGATGATGTTTTGTGTGCACCCCACATCAAACGAAACCTCATTTCTGTTTCTCAATTCTGTAAACAGAATCATACCTCAATTGAATTCTTTCCTAACTCCTTTCTTGTCAAGGATTTGAGCACGGGGGCATCCTTGGTCCGAGGCCAGAGTAAAGACAACATTTATGAGTGGTTGTTAGTTCCACAAATCACCTAACCCACTACCTACTCTTCAGTCGCAGCTCCAACTGATGAGTGGCATCGTCGTCTTGGTCATCCCTCAACTTTTATTCAGCAAAAATCGCTTTCCCGTTATTCTCTTCCTACGCTTAAAACCAATAACATCATAACTCATTGTGATGCTTGTTTAAGTAATAAAAGTCATAGACTTCCCTTTGGAAAATCCTCATTATCTTGCTCTAAACCCCTTGAGGTTATTTACACTAATGTTTGGGGCTCCGCTCCAATCACTTCAAAGATTGGTCGAGAACTTCTTTCAGTCTAAAATTAAAACTGTTTACTCCGATGGTAGCGATGAATATCAAGCCCTCACATCCTGCCTATCTGCTTGTGGTATACAAGATCTCAAGTCACATCCACACACTCCTCAACTCGTCAGCTATGCTAAACGCAAACATCGACATATAGTTGAAACTGGTCTCACACTCTTACACCAAGCCTCTATGCCACCAACTTTTTGGATTGCAGCATTTCAAGCTGTCGTCTACCTCATTAATCGTATGCTCACTCCAATCCTCGAGTATGAGTCATCATTTGAAAAATTATTTCACAAATCCCCAAACCTTCAAAAACTCAAAGTATTTGGATGTTTATGTTATCCATGGCTCTTTCCTGCTAGTCATAGGTATCCAATAAGCCAATCACGTGAGTGATGGCACGTGTGACTTGATACGAAATCTTTTTGCTTATTATATTTTGGCATATATCACTTTATATTAACTATTACGTATATGCATATATATATTGTGATGTCCTTGGATTTGTGCAATAGGAATCAGATCGTGATGAGATCACGATAATGAGATCGATTCACCTTTAAACACAGATCCTAAATAATCACGGTCATAGGTTACTCG
>LVTN01004035.1:0-10087 GCA_001649415.1 Musa itinerans | reverse complement strand
CGAAGATCAACCTCCTTCTTACACCCCTCTTCTCCTTTTCACAGGTTTAGGAGACAACCTTTACAAGCACTCACTTCTCTCTAAACAGAATTCTAAACTTAGAATTTAGAGGAGGAGAATTCTCTTGAGATTGCAATAGTGTTTTCTTACTTTTAATCTCTTTGTACTTGTGTTTCTTAACCAGGGAAGAGAGGGGTATTTATAGGCCTCAAGTTGATTCAAACTTGGTGTCACACCCCACTGAATTTAATCCTCATTCCGGAGGTGTAAACCTAACTAAAAATTGACAATATTATAATTCAACAATACATTCCAGGATCCAATCACACATTTGAGGCCACTAAGAAAATACTCAAGTCAAAATCCACTTATATAATCCACAATTCATAAAACCTGTGTAGTTTATAATCATACTATTATATCACTTAATGATTCACAAAATCCAAAACTAACTCAACTAAACCATAAACACATAATAAATTCATAAGCCTGGCAATCCATACAATCACAAAACCAACATGTACTACATGTTTATTGTTAGGACCGGAGTGGCACTAAGAGTGGGGGGTGAATTAGTGCAGCGGATTAAAACGTCAGTTTTGGAAAATCTTTCTCACGATAAAAACTGAACTCGGAAGTATTTAACTTGAAAGCGTGTTTGTAAAGGTGTGCAACAAAAATAATGAGGAAGTAAAGCACATAAGAAGGTTTGCAGTAAGATAAGCAGCAACAAATAGATGTAAACCAGAGAAGACGGTAGTTTATAGTGGTTCGGTCAATCGTGACCTACATCCACTCCTCCGATTCCTCTTCCGTCGAGGCCACCGGCATCCACTAATGATCTTCCTTTACTAGGCGAAGATCAACCTCCTTCTTACACCCCTCTTACAACCTCTTACAAGTGGTTCACCCTTTTACAAAGATTTCAATGAAAAGAAAGGAGTGAACACTCAAGCTATTGAAAACAAGACTTTTCCTAAAGCTTCTCTCAACTTCTAACTTCTCAAAAGGTTGCTGTCTCAGCTGAGATTTGAGGGGTCTTTATAGGCCTCAAGAGGATTCAAATTTGGGCTCCAAAAATTTGAATTCTCTTAGGTTCCCGATGCTGGAGGTGCCACCGCCCAGCCAGGCGGTGCCACCGCCCAGCCAGGCGGTGCCACCGCCCAGCCAGGCGGTGCCACCGCCCAGCCAGGCGGTGCCACCGCCCAGCGCTCGGGTGCTGGGTGGTGCAACCGCCTAGCCAGGAGGTGCCACCGCCCAGCTCTCGGGTGGTGGGCGGTGTAACCTCCCAGCCCAGGCGGTGCCACCGCCTGGCTCTCGGGTGCTAGGCGGTGCAACCGCCCAGTCTGGAGGTTCCACCGCCCGACACTTGGTTTCTTGGTTGGGCTTCAAACTTAGCCCAAACCAAGTCCAAGTTTGGGCCCAGTTGGCCCCTAACCCAGATTTAGGATTAACTCTTAATCCTAATCCTAATTTCAAGTGAACTACATAACTTGAAAACATTATAAGCATGTCTTCAACCGCGAACGTCGAATCTTGTTCCGGCGAGCTTTCGGCGAACTTCCGTCGGTCTTCCGATAAACTCTCGGAAACCATTCTGCGGACTCCCGGCAAGCTCGTAGACTTCACGATTTGATCTTGGCGAGTTCCGATGAGCTTCTTCGGCAAGCTCCGATCTTTCTCGGTGAGCTCCGCGAACTTCTGACGAACCTTTTGGCGAGCTTCCGAAAAACCCTTCGGCAAGCTCCCTACTCATTCTCGGCTAGTTCCGGCAGCATTCCCGACGAACCTTCGGACTTCCGTCGAACTCTCGAACTCCCAACGAATCCTTCGTGCTTGACTCCGGCACTTTGTTTCGCTTTATGTCTTCATTGTTATCGTAGTTAATCCTGCACACACAAGCTAAAACTCTACTCCGATCTAGACAATTATTACAATGCGAATTGACATTCTGTTGCCCGGCACGTCATTGGTTGGCGCTTCGTCTGATTCTTCAGCGCATCGTCCTCTCTTGCGGCTTGTTGCCCAATCGGCGGTTGACCTCCGCAACCCCAATATCCTTGGCGCAATTCTGCTCTTCTTGGCCCGATGCCCGACGTCCGAAGCCTTTTGCTGTCCAATACGTGACATGATCTCCTCCGGCACAATGTCAATTCATCCTGCGTCAACTGTCTAATTCTGATCGAGTAGACCTGCATCACTCACAATGCAATTAAACATCTAAACACAATCAATTAGTTTCATCATCAAAATCCGAGATTCAACAATAGCAAGTTTCCGGTTTTTACTTTACTCAAGCTAGTATCAAAACGAAATCTCCTTGCATTTTACGAAATCATTTTCGAACTTACAAGTTTTAATCCGCTGCACTAATTCACCCCCCTTCTTAGTGCCGCTCCGATCCTAACACCTGCGGATCCTTCAGATGAAGGAAAAGACTATCCTTAGTATGCGCCAGTTTCTCAAATGCCTCATGTCGCTTGAACTGGGTGGATACCTGTTGGAGCTTTAACAAGTATTGCCTCGTAAACTTTTGAAGTTTTTTGGGTCCTTCCTCCATAAAATTTGCCCATCGACTTTTTTTTCTCTTAGTTGTCACTTCCAAGTAGGTTCGTATCACTTCTGCGTTTGATTGGTATTCTGTTGTAAAATGAAGCGAATAATCTACTCTCAGTAGCACTGATCACCATTGGTAAGGATTTGACAACTATTGTCTTTTATTTGGTTTCTTCGAAGGGTTATTTAATATATGCAGAGCCCCTTTGCTGGATAGATAAGAGAATTGGGATACTCGGTTTTGTCCATTCTCTTAAGAGTTGAAAAGACAAATGTTACTTGACTTCATCTATCTCCTCGAGGGTTGTACTCCATGCATCGAGTTGGTTACTAGCCGTCGCCTGCTCTTTGCTTGCACTTCTGAAGCACTCGAAGCGTTTGTGCTCCTTGCATTGAGTTAGTTACTATGATTCCCCTTCTCAATGCTATCAAACTTTTGGAATACAAGAAGTTTTCACCCCAACTTAGAGTAAGTCTCTAATAGTTTTTGTCGCCTTTGGGATTGTACCGTCTTCTCCATCAACCCAACCGCCTACTCCACTGAGTAGCAAAGGAACAACACCATGTGCTGCCTACTTCGTTCCTTGATCATGCACTCTTGCATTGACCTAAAGTCCTCGACTTTTGGCTATCTTGGTGAGAAGCTCATTGACACTGGTCTTACGAAGTTCTCTAGCCTCTACCCTTTAGCCTTGTCTCAGTACTTAGAGTTTGCCTCTGCATTATCCACCTTCTCGACCTCTTTCATGACCAAGTGCTCTCCCTCTATGAGAGCAAGGGATTGATGACTTCATGGAAGTCCCGCCTTTGCGGTACCAAGGCGTTGCCATACCCATGGCCCTACTATCCGTCACCTCGTATCTATATCCCTTTCTTCATGATCGATAGATCTACCTCTGTGGCACTATGGCACTATGGTACTCCTCCGAGTCCACCTCCATTCCAACCGATGCTTGATTTTGGGTAGCTAAGTCCCTCTAGACTCATTGTCGCTTCCTCGCCTCTTTTGACCCCCTACTTCAATACATCTGTGTTTTCAAAGCAGTTCCCCTTAGTCAATGGAAAGACAGACTACAACACCCATGCATGGCCTCCGCCATCATGTTTCAGGGTTTGCACAATTCTGTTCTCCTTAGCTTCCTTGGTAGCAATGTTCGCTTACTTGGCCTTATCCTCTGACTTGCCGGACTCCCTTAAGTGAATATGAGCTCTGGAGCAATCCAACTCTCTAACCACTTCGATCATACCTCTACATGATCAAGTACCTCCCATGGGACTCACTTGAACTTGCATTCAAACTTTTCTCTCAGTGGTACACAACTCTCATATGCTGATGACCAAGGCTTTTATCCGATGTAAAATTTGATGCATGCACGGAAGACCCACCTCTGCGATACCATGGCATTCACTCCTTGAATCCATAGCCTTTCTTACCATCATGTTATTCACCGAAGTGGAGCCCCAAGTAGCTCCCGATCATACCTCCATATAATATAGTCCCTCGCGGGACTAGATTCGTATGTATCACATTACCACGAACTGTTCCACCATGATCCACTACACAATGTCGCCTCCTGGTGACGTCTCCATTGCATTATGATCCTTGTGGGATGAACTCGGATTGTGATCCCTCTATGTGTGGTCTTTGCCAACACATCGCAGGGCTTCTTCTACTTTCGATTGTGTTCGCTCCTTTAGCAATCGACCTTCATCCACCTATTCTTGGGTCTCACCTAGATAAAGCACTGCTCTAGGATAGTCCATCGCCTAGTAGCTCCCGTAGTCTACTGACTTCGCTGAAATTGGTGCACAATTGTCTAGATCCTGGGCCTCTGCTCCTACCGACATAATCTCTACTATACATCGCTTCCTTCATGGAAACATAAACGATAGTACTATGACATATTCTTCAAGAGTACCCGACTCCGCATGCTCTTTGTTGAATCTCGAATTTTGATAATGAAATCAATTGGTAAATTATTTGATCCAATCTATATGTTGAGAAAAGTGTGTAGGATTAACTACGATAGAGATCAAGACATAAAACAAAATAAAGTGCCAGAGTCAAGATCGATATTTCGTTAGGGGTTCAAGAGTTCGTTGGAAATTCGGAGGTTCATCGAAAATGCTGCTGGAATTGATGGAGAAGAAGCTCATCGGAACTTGCCAAGAAGATCATCGTGAAGTCTAGGAGCTTGTTAGGAGTCCGTTGGGAGATTGCCAAGAGATCGTCGGAAGTCCACCGAAAGATCATCGAAAGAAACCTAAACTTTTCGCCTCTTCTATGAACGTGACTCTTATTGGCAAGGATCATGTTCAAGGACTTGCTACCAACCTTAAACTCTTTTAGAGTTTCTTTGAGTAGCAAGTTTTCCTTCTCAAGTGCCTCTAAGTATTAACAAGAAGGCATTCATAGTCTTTGTATTTAGAGAAAACGTCTTCTTCTCTAAATCATTCCAATGGTTCATTAGAAGAGAAGACATTTGAAAACTGGATTCGACTATATGCCATAAATTGAGATTCAATGAAAGCAAGAAAACTCTCATTTGAGTTTTCCAATAAGAGTAGTCCATCCCATTGAAAAAGGGAGGACGAATGAGAGAGTGACCCTCTTGAAAGCCGAAAAGAGACATTTCTCTTGGGTGTTAAACTAAATGAGAAATACGAGACTTTGATACCAATTGTTAGGAGCAAGAGCGGAGGTCGGCACTAAGAGGGGGGGGGGGGGGGAATTAGTGCAGCGGTAAAAGTTACGTCGGTTCAAAAAACCTTCGTACGATAGAATCTGATTTTGACGAAAACAGATTTCGGAAACTTAACTTGAAAGCATACGTATTCGTAAATGTATTGAAGGCAGTTGGGCAGTGAGCAAGTAAAATAATTTGTAGTTATAGTAAATTGCTCAAACAAATGCAAACCGGATTTTAGAGTGGTTTGATCGTCGTGACCTACATCCATTTCGCCGATTCCTCTTCCGTCGAGGCCATTGGCATCTACTATCGGTCTTCCTTCAATAGGCGAAAACCAACCACCTTTTACACCCTTCTTCTCCTTTTATCGGGTTTAGAAGATAACCCTTACAAGCACTCACACTCCTTTCTAAACAGAATTCTAACACTTAGACTAGAGGAGGATTCTCACATGAGATTTCTACAACGTTTCTTTACTTTTAAACTCTCTGTGCTTGTGTGTTTTAACCAGGGATGAGAGGGGTATTTATAGGCTTCAAGTTGATTCAAACTTGGAACCTAAAACTTTTCCATCCCGGGTTCCTTGGGCACGGGCGGTACCATCGCCTGCTGTGGGCGGTACCACCGCCCAGTGTCAGTCTAACATTGACACTGCCTTGGGCGGTACCACCGCCCAGGTTTGGTGGTACCACCGCCTAGGGTGCTGTGTTGGGTGGTGCTACAGCCCAAACTAGCGGTACCACTGCCTGGCACACTGCCAGGGGCATTACAACCGCTTAGACTGACGGTACCACCGCCTGACACAGTCTCGAAGATTGTGCCACGACGGTGAGACTTCTTGGGGCACTGTTTGGGCCTCTTATTAGGCCCAACACAGTCCTTACATGGGCCTAGCTGGCCCCTAATTGGGTTGGCCCAAATTGAAGCCCAATTACATGCTAACTACGAAATCCTAAGACATTTGCTAAGCTAAACAAGTCCCTATGTCTATTGTTCCGGCGAGCTTCCGGCGATCTTCCGGCGAACTTCCGATGATCTCTCGGCAATATTCCGGCGGACTCCCGGCAAGCTCCTGGACTTCACGACGATCTTCTTGGTGAGTTCCGACGAGCTTCTCTGGCAAGCTTTGAGACTTCTTGGCTAGTTCCGCCAGAACTTCTGACGAACATTCGGACTTCTGACGAACTCTCGAACTCCCAACGTGATCTCGATCTTGACTCTGGGACTTCATTTTGCTTCATGCCTTGCTATCATAGTTAATCCTGTACATGTAAAACACACTTCGATCTAAACAATTAATACTAAGCATTAATCAAGTTGTCCAACATGTCATTGGTCCCTCGACGCTTCGTCCGATTCTTCGGCGCATCTTGCGGCCTATTGCCCGATCGGTCAATTGACTCCGCAACTCTAATATCCTTGGCACAATATTCGCTTTTCTTGGCCCGATGCCCGAATCCATGGCCCGAAGCCTTTTGTCGATACGTCGACCGATCCACCAGCTCGACGTCCTATCTTCTGACATGTTTTCCCCCGGCACAACATGATTCTTCCTGCTTTAATTGTCTCATCCTGATCGAAGCATCCTGCATCACTCAAAACGCAGATTAAAACATAAATACTATCAATTGGTTTCATCATCAAAATACAAGATTCAATAATCCACACAGCAGGGTTGCGACAACGCTCCTCAAAACTCCAGGCTTGCTCTAAGGTGGAGAGGGGGAGGAGAATAGGAGAGGTAACTCAAAAGGCTCTAGCCTATGAACCACTGATTCCCTCCTTTTTATAGAGGTCCCCTATCAACTTAACCATAATGGACCTTGCCTTATTGGGTATTGGATCTCCATCCAACTACCCAAGCCTCTTAGATTAGTGGATCTCTATCCAAGAATCTCTCATAGGCTCTTATTTGATCTCATAGGATCTAATAATTCAGGGGCTTATTGGATATCCAATAAGATAGGGGCTCAGACGGATATCTCATATCCGAACCTTAACTCATCGCAACGCCTACCATATGTGTGTGACCCTCTAGGCCCAATATCAAGTTGGCCATGAGTCATACCTATTAGAACTCCTTCTGGCTCAGTGAATTATTATCTCCATAATAATTCACTCGACTCATCAATTACGGACGTACTAGGCCACTACGCCGCAGTCCCCAAACGATATAGGAGAATCCAATCCATTGGACTTGTCTATCCTCAGTTATCGTGTACTTATAGTCTCTCATCCATCTAATATCCCAAATGCCGTATACTAGGTATGGTGTTATCCGACCTATACAGTTTCTACTCGAGTCTGGCTCTAATCGGATTTTCCTGGAGAACTCTTTCTCTCTAAATCCGAACGGCCTTGGCTAGGGATTTGTCTGAGTAAGAATACATGAGATATTCGTCTTATGACATCGAGAGTGGATGATCTTGTATTGACACTCAATAGTCCTCGTAAGGTTGGCTACCACTCCCGATGACCGATTGTGCTAGATTTGGAACCTCCAGACCTATAAGTCCAGTATTAAAGAATGGAGCACTCATACATGATATCCTTGGTGTCTCAAGTTTAAGGACTTGGTACACTATTGGGACTTTGGAATCATTGTGATAATAAGACATCATCAACCATCCAACATTACGTAAGTGGATCAATCAGTGAACTCATTCTCTAATTAGTATCTGTATTATATCCCTTGTGTCCCCACATGAGCAGCTATGAGACCAGCTGCGTGCATCATATGGACGGGTATACAGCACACCAGTCTATCCAATTTTCTCGATGTCCCTCTCGAGTAACCTACGATCGAGATTATTTAGGATATGTGTTTAAAGGCGAATTAGTCTCATTATCGTGATCTCATTTTAGGACTCTAGCTAGGAGAGTCCTAATAGAGAGGGCCATTCATGCAAAACCTACATAGCCGACCTCTATTAAAGATGTGAAGGCGCTAGCTAGGGTTAGTGTTAAATCTTGGATTTTAATGATGAAATCAATTGGTAAATTATTTGATCTAATCTATATGTTGAGAAAAGTGTCTTGGATTAACTACGATAGCAGTAAGACATAAAATAGGTGTTGTGCCAGAGTCAAGATCGAGACTTCGTTGGGAGTTCGAGAGTTCGTCAGAAGTCCGGACGTTCGTCGGTAGTTCTGCCAGAATTGACCGAGAAGTCCAAGAGCTTGCCAAAGAAGCTTGTCGGAACTCGCCAAGATGATCATCGTAAAGTCCAGGAGCTTGCCGGGAGTCCACCGAAACATTACCGAGAGATCGTCGAAAGTTCACCGGAAGATCATCGGAAGCTCTCTGGAAGAACAATTGATGTACCGAAAAAAGAATGTTGTATCAAATGTCTTAATTTTTGTAGTTAGATCGTTAATTGAGTTAGGATTGAGAGGTAATCCCACTAACTTATTTAGGTGCTAATTGGGCCCTTAATAGGACTGAATTGGGCTGGATTGAATAGTCTATTCAACACCTGAAATCACGGTTGGCGGTGGCACCACTTGGTGACCAAGTCTCTTAGGTGGTTTGGGCAGTGCCCCACAGGCCAATCACGTGAGTGATGGCATGTGTGATATGACATGCAGTCTTTATTATTATTATTATTATTATGGCATTCTCTCACTTTATATTGCTTGTTGCATATATATATTGTGATGTCCATGGATCTATGTAATAAGAATCATATCGTGATGAGATCATGATAATGAGATCGATTCATCTTTAAACACAGACCCAAAATAATCCTAGTCAAAGGTTACTCGAAAGGGATATTGAGATAACTAGATATATTGGTGTGTTGTATAGCCGTCCATATGATGGAGGTGGCTGGTCTCATAGCTACTCGTGTGGGGACACTAGGGCTACAGTTCAAGTGCTCATTGGAGAATGAGTTCAGTAATTGATTCGCTTATGGAATGCTGGATAGTTGATAATATCTTATTGTCAGACAGGGATTCCATCATCCTAGTAGTGTACATAGTCCTTAGACTTAAGACACCAAGGATGTCCTATATGAGTACTCTATTCTTTGATATCAGACTTATAAGTCTGGGAGTTTTAAATCTAGTATAGTTGGTCAATGGGAGTGGCAGCCAACCTTACAAGGGCAATTGAGTGTTGATAGAGGATCATCCGCTCTCGACATCATAAGAGAAATATCTTGTGTGTTCTTGCTCAAATAAATCCTTGGCCAATATTTAAATTGAGAGAGAGAGTTTTCTGGGAGAATCTAATTAGAGCGAAGCTCGAGGAGAAAGCTAATGGGCTTGAGAGCACCATACCTGGTATACGATCTCTGGGATATTAGATAGATGAAAAACTATAGGCACACGATAATTGAGGACATATAGGTCTAAAGGATTGGATTCCCTTGTATCGTATAGGGATTGTGGCGTAGTGGCCTAGTACATCTACAGTCGATGAGTCGAGTGAATTATTTTGGAGATAATAATTCACTGAGCCAAAAGGAGTTTTGGTAGGTATAACTACTCATGGCCAACTCGATAATGGGCCTAGAGGGTCATACACAAATAGTAGGTGTTGCGATGAGTAGAGGTTCAAATATAAGATATCCGTCGGAGCCTCTATCTTATTAGATATCTTATAAGCCCATGAATTATTGGATCTCATGAATGAGATCCAATAAGAGCTAATAAGAGATTATTGGGTAGAGACCGACTAATCTAAGTGACTTAGGTAATTGGATGGAGATCTAGTACATAATAGAGCAGGATCCATTAGGGTTAAGTTAACTAGAGGCCTCTATAAATAGGAGGGAACTAAATGTTGGGAAAATCTAAGGGGGTGGCATCACATGCGTAGTGGAAGAACAAGAAAA
>LVTN01004033.1:0-11981 GCA_001649415.1 Musa itinerans | reverse complement strand
AGTATCCGAAACATGTTTGCAAATTACAAAAAGCCATTTATGGTCTCCGTCAAGCTCCCAGAGCTTGGTATACTGAACTTGGATCGTTTCTGCTATCAATTGGCTTCATCAACTCCAAGTCTGATACCTCTTTATTCCTCCGACAACATCATGGCAATACAATATATCTTCTCGTTTATGTAGATGATATTATTGTTACAGGCAATAATCCCTTGGAGGTTCAAACATTTTTAAACCAACTGGCTGATCGATTCTCCCTCAAAGACTTAGGACCCTTGAGCTACTTTCTGGGAATGGAAGCAACATTTACATCCTCCGGTCTCTTCCTCTCACAGAGAAAGTATATTCATTATTATCAAAGACAAATATACAGGATGCGAAAGTAGTTGCTACTCCTCTCTCTACTAGTGAATCACTCAAATTATGTGATGGCAGCCCGCAAAACCACTCAATGATAGAACCTCCACGTCAGGGTATGTCATCTTTCTTGGGTCTAATCTAATCAGCTGGAGTTCTAAGAAGCAAAAGACAGTGGCCCGGTCTACAACTGAAGTTGAATATCGTGCTATTGCTACCACTGCTACTGAACTCAACTAGATCACAAATCTCCTCAAGGAACTCAAAGGTAGCTTTACTCATACTTCTACAATATATTGTGACAATGTTGGAGCTACCTACTTATGTGTCAATCCAGTGTTCCACTCGCGCATGAAACACATTGCCATCGACTTTCATTTCGTACGAGATCAAGTTGTCAGACATCAACTTCGTGTCTCTCATGTCCATACGGTTGATCAATTTGCAGACTCACTCACGAAGCCTCTAGCTCGCAAACTATTTTTGTTGCATCGATCCAAGATCGGTATCCTTGATAGGAGCTCAATCTTGCGGGGGCATGATAACAGAGAGATTTCCTCTGATAAAAGAGAGATATCCTCAACTGCATGAGGAAATCTCTCTGCTCAGTTAAAGAAATATCCTCTTTCACCATATATAAATAGACTTCACATGATACTTGTGCTTTTTGCTTTATCTTTATAATTTCATTCTTCATTCTATCATTCTATCATTTACTATTTAGAGTCTTTTTTTACTATCTATAACTCTTTTATTATTCATAGTCTTTTAAAAAATTAATTAAAAAAATTTACTATTCATAATTCTTCTAATTTTAATTTTACTCTTATCTTTGTTTTTTCTCCTTCTCACGGTCCTACCTATCTTATTATCTTCGACTCTATCTATCGCTTATTCATTGTAATAAATAATTTGTAAATACCTAAAACATGACATCTTTTATGTTAATATAACTAACCCAGAAGATGATATCTTCTGACGTATTATAAAAAAATGTATATAACCCTAAAATATTAAATCATTATATAAAGATAAAAAATTATTTCTCTTATCGTCATTTTCAATCTTTAGTTTGTCCCGTTTTATTATTTATCTTTTTTTTATCATTTTACATCACCGGAGGATGAGAAGACAAAAAAAAGAAGGAAAAAAAGAAAGAAAATAAGTTTTAAGTAAAAAATAAAAAGATTTTATTAAAACTAAATTATAGATTGAGAAGATATACATCTATTTACAAAGACATAACTTAAGAAAATTTAAAATTCATAATATAAAATTATAAATAACAAGATGAGGATTATAATCTTGTAAATAAATTACTTTACCAACAGAAGAACCCATTTTCGAACTTCGTGGAGCGGAAATGAGTTCTTTTTTATCAAATGGAATGACAATGAGTCCATTAAAAGAAACAGATGATTTGATCTGATTAGTCAACCTCATAGTGTTTTTGTGGCTCCTCGGTATCATGAATTTTCAATAATTCTCAATCTAATTATTAATTAATTATTTATCCCCACGAGAGAAGTATCGTATTTTATTAATTTATATCGATGACTTATTACGAATCAACAATAATGAATCAGTCTATCCAAAAAGCTCGGTGACAAGTGATCTTTCAAACATCTCATCTGATTTTTGGTGTTGGAGTTATTTTTGCTGACACAGAACTCGTCGTACTCGAGAAATGCCAGTTTCATGCGAGTCGTGCTTCCTCTTAAGGTATTCCAGGGAAATGAACATCGCAACTCAAGAAATAAGGCCGAATAATACATCAGAATGTTGTAATATTTTTGCTAGCAGAGCAAACTAACTACGTTCATCTTCTATATCCAGCATCGGAATGCTTCCATGGTGCACGCATCTTCTTCCCAGATTTCCATTAACCCTCTCCTCCTCCTTTTTTTGGTGCAGGCGTTGCTTCCTCAAATACGGAAGGAATAGGAATGTATCCATTTCGAGAAAGAAATGCTAAAAAAGGTAATAAATACAAAATACCATTCATGAGAAGATTCCGTTCCCATCCCTACGCCGCCGGTGCTACTGCCCCCGGAACCGCCGGAGCACCCCCTTCACCGCCACGTCGAAGGCGTCCTGCATGCCCTCGCCCAGCCCCTCCTCTGCTGCGGCGTAAAGCAGCCTCGGTATCATCTCCACCACCCTCTCCCTCATCTTGCGCGCCCTCTTCTCCCCTATCCCCTCCAATACCTCCTTCACGCTCACCGTCCCGTTCTTCACCTCCCGGCTGTCGATGAACACCGACCACTCCCCCTCCCTCTCCTCGCCGGACCCCGGCAGGTACCATTCGTATTGCCCGTACGCGCTTTGCCGCCAGAACACCACCGGCACCGCCCCGACCAGCATGCAGTCGAACATGGACCGCCGGGTGTAGCTGTCGCCTTTTGGCTGCAGGCAGAACGCCGAGTCCAGGAACAGGCGCATCGCCGCCGCGCTCCGGTTCTGGCGCCGCACCTTCCACCAGTCCAGCGACCGGCACTTGCCCTTCCCCGATCTCTTGCACTCCTTAAATAAGAAATCCCGGAAGTCGTCCTTCACCTGCGGCCGAGGCGCCCCCGCGAAGCCGAACAGAGTCGACCGGTTCCTGTTCAGCACGAATCGCTGCCACTGTCGGACCTCGGCGGCGGTACGCGGATGGAACCCCGTCGGATACGGTACTCCGACGTCCTTGTTATCCGATGGGTTGCGCTCGATGATGAGGCGGGTCACCTTCTCCATCCCGGCCATGTTGAGGAAGCTTCCGCCCCAGCCGTCGTTCCCCGACCGGTGGAAGTCCCACGAGATCCGTCCCAGCGTGATGAAGTGGTCCGATCCGTTGGATCGCTTCCAGGGGGACTGCTCCTTGATCCAGCGTAGGAGAAGCGCGGAGTCACGATCTCGAGAGGCGGCGTCCCTGGACCAGAGGTGCTTGCCGACGGAGAGGCCTGCGTAGAAGGGTATGTAGAAGGCTGCGGCGGCGGAAGGGTCCGCAGTGCGGCATCGGTGTGCAAGAATGCGGCGATGGAAGATGAGCTCCAAGGAGAATTGGTCGGTGGAGTACCAGTAGGGGAGCAGGTTGGCGGGGACAACTCCGGCAAGTTCACCAGCATGAGGACCGAAACCGCCGTTAGAGAGCGCGACGCAGAGGGACTGCCACGGGTTGAGTTCGTCGCAGGCAGCGAGGACGTCGGCGTTGAAGGCCGTCGGGAGGTCGTAGACGAAGATGAGGCCGGTGGAGCACGAGTCCGTGACGGTATTAGCGGAAGGAGGTGGAGGAGGCCGAGAGGGGTTATCCGGGCGGGGTAGGAGGAGGCGTGGGGAGGAGAGGTTGCGGGCGTAAAGAAAGAAACGTAGTGGGACGAGAAGGAAGCAAACGACGGTCAGGAGTTGACAGCAGGGGAGGAAGGCAGGGGACTTGAGAGGAGGATGATGTGGCGAGCAGGCGGCGCCGGAAGGCGGTGGCAGCAGCTTTTTGGTCTCCTTGAGGTTGGATTCCTGCGGCCGAGACTCCATTAAGATAGTAGGAGGTTGTCAGTTACCAGAAATTGTGCTCTGAGGACTCGTCCCGACGACTTGAGAGAGCGAAAGAGAGAGACAGAGAAGTGAGCAATGCGCGTTTGCGTGGTTTATATGGGAGAAGGTGCATCCCTTACGTGCTTGGTGATGAGGAGTTCCAACGTGTCTTTTTTTACTCTTAAGACTAAGAGGCAGGCAGAGAGGTTTTGGGCATTAGATGGAGTAGAAGCCGGACAGGGGGGCGGGGAAGATGTTAGGACGGTATTAAATGTTAGTGCAGGGCTGTGATGGGTTTCGCTTCCGATGGAGAACACCGCGTTTCCCTTTTAGGCCATCAAGTTGGACGATTTGCTTCCTAAATATATAAAGTTATCACCTTACCTTTGTTTTCGTTTTTCTTACAATAAATACGACTAATTAACCATCCAATATTAATAGAATATTGAATAACATCATTTATTTCATCATTCAAAGCTTAGAAAATAATGTATTAGAACTATTTTTTTTTTTTTGGTGTTTGTCCTTCCAAATTCCAAATAATAATATACTCTAACATTCATATAGAAAATATATTTATTAAAATATTTGAGTTGGTCAAAAATACACAATCAGTCAATCATCACTTACCACGTAAGAGTCACAAAGGAAAAGACCTAAATGACCTACCATCCACTTGCTTGCATGGATAAGAGTTCAAGCAATAGCGATTATAAATCGTCTCCCTACGGAATATTCATAAGAATATTTCATAGAATTTCAAAGGACAACTCGGGTTTGTTACAATTTGTCTCCTTATGGAATATTTCTAAGAGTCTAATCGAATTTTGTATCGAATAAAAGCTTTGGTCATCAATATATGGGGGCTATGTATCATTGAGAAAGTATACCGAATGCAAGTACTAGTGAATCCCACAAGAGGAATTTGATCATGTAGAGATATGATCAGAGCGGCTGGAGAGTTGGACTGCTCTAGAGCCCATATTCGCTTAAGGGAGCTTGACAAATCATAGGACAATACCGAGTAAGTGAACGTTGCTACCAAGGAAGCTAAAGAAAACAGAATCAATGCAAACCCTACAACATGATGGCAGAGGTCATGCGTTAGAGTTGCAGTTTGTCTTTCCATCAACCAAGGGGAACTATTTGGAGAACACAAAGATGCTGAAGCATGGGGTCGAAATGGGCGAGGAAACGACGAGTCCAAAAGGACTTAGCTATCCAAAACCAAGCATCGGTTAGAATAGAGGTGGACTCGGAGGAGTGCCACATAGACAGATCTACCGATCGTGAAGAAAGGGATGTAGATGTGAGGTGACAGATAGTAGGGCCATGAGCATGACAACGTCATGGTACCGTAGAGGCAGGACTTCCGTGAAGTCATCGGTCCCTTGCTCTCATAGAGGGAGAGCGCTTGGTCATGAAAAGGGCCGAGGAGATAGAGAATGCAGAGACAAACTCCAAGTACCAAGACAATGCTTCAAAAAACATAACCTTTTGAGCATTAGTCAATTATCTAACAAAGGATACATCATTAGATTTGAATCCAATGCATGCATTATTAAAAAACCACACAAAAACATATCTATGATTGCCCTAAAACAAAATAATGTATACACTATCGACATTGATGATCTTTGTAATGAAATTTATTTTTCGGTTTTGAATGATAATGCTTGGCTATGGCATAAGAGATTAGGTCATGCGAGCATGAAACTAACCCCTCAAATCTCATCTAAAGAACTTGTACGAAGAATTCCTCACATTAAGTTCGTTAAAGACAATATGTGTGATGCATGTCAACTAGGAAAACAAATAAAATGTAGTTTCAAACCAAAGAACCAAATAAGCACCTCTAGACCATTGCAATTGATCCATATGGACTTGTTCGAACCAATTGCTATATCAAGCTTAGGAGGTAGCAAATACATATTTGTCATTGTGGATGATTATAGTAGATGCACTTGGACTTACTTCTTGGCACAGAAAAGTGATTGCTTTAGGTATTTTTCTAAGTTTTGTAAACTTATTCAAAATGAAAAGGGTTTTATGATTTCATCAATTCGAAGTAATCACGGTGGTGAATTTCAAAACTATGATTTTCAAGATTTTTGTGAATCTAATGGATATAACCATAATTTCTCTACTCCAAAAAATCCTCAACAAAATGAAGTAGTAGAAAGAAAAAATAGAAACTTACAAGAAATGACAAGAACTATGTTAAACGAAGATAACCTACACAAATATTTTTAGGCCGAAGCTATAAATACGACATGCTATGTCATGAATAGGGTTCTAGAAAAACCATTACTTTCCAAAACCCCTTATGAGTTGTGGAACAACAAAAAATCTAATGTTTCATATTTTAAAGTTTTCGGTTATAAATGTTTTATATTGAATGAAAAAAATGCCTTAGGAAAGTTTGATGCAAAATCTAACGAATACATTTTTCATGGCTATTCTTCTATTTCTAAAACATTTCGTATATTTAACAAAAGAACTTTGGTTATAGAAGAGTCTATTAATACTATATTTAATGAAGTTTTCGATCTTAAGAAAAATGATTTTGATGATGATGTTGATTTTGATTTTGATGCTTTGAATTTAAATGAACCCTATCCTCCAAATAGCAACTTAGATACATCTTCTTCCGAAACATCCTTACCTAAGGAATGGAAATATATAATGCTCATTCCTAAGAAGCTAATAATATGAGACACATCAAAAGGGGTTCAAACTCATTCTTCTCTTAAAAATTTTTGTGCCAACGCTGTTTTTCTTTCTCAAATTAAACCTAAGTGCATTGACGAGGCCTTGAAAGATGATTCATGGATTATCATAATGCAAGAAGAGTTAAATCAATTTGAGAGAAATGAGGTGTAGAAGCTTATTTTGAGGCCAAATGACCATTTAGTTATTGGTACTAAATGAGTCTTTAGAAACAAGCAAGATGAGTTTGGTATCATGGTTAGAAACAAGGCTAGATTAGTAGCCAAGGGTTTCAACTAAGAAGAATGTATCGATTATGAAGAAACCTTCTCTCTTGTGACACGATTAGAAGCCATAAGGATGCTCCTTGCCTATGCTAGTAGTAATAATTTTAAATTATTTTAAATGGATGTTAAAAGTGCTTTTCTTAATGGCTTTATTTCTAAAAAAGTTTATGTTAAACAACCTCCTGGATTTGAGAATGATAATCTCCCTAATCATGTGTTTAAATTGACTAAAGATCTCTATGGATTGAAACAGCCCCAAGGGCTTGGTATGAGAGACTTAGTTCATTTCTTATCCAAAATAATTTCTCTAAAGGTAATGTCGATACTACATTGTTTATTAAGAATTCAAATTTACGTTGATGATATTATTTTTGGTTCTACAAATGAATCAATACGTGAATCATTTGCCAAGAGTTTCAGCCTAGAATTTGAAATGAGCCTAATGGGTGAACTAACCTTCTTTTTAGGCTTACAAATTAAACAACTTAGTAATGGTATTTTTCTTAGTCAAATAAAATATGTTTTAGACTTGCTAAAACGATTTAATATGGATAGTTCAAAGGCTATCAATACTCTTATGAGTACCTCCACTAAGTTAGACATTAATGAAAGTGTAGAAAGTCTTAATAAAAAAACTTATAGGGGTATGATAGGTAGTCTACTATACCTCACTACAACTAGACCGGACATCATGTTTAGCGTAGGACTTTATACTAGGTTTCAATCTAACCCCAAGTAATCTCATTTAAAAGTCGTTAAAAGAATTTTTAGATACCTAAAAAGAACTCCTAAACTAGGATTATGGTATCCAAAATCAAAAAACCTTGAACTGCTTGGTTATGATGATGCTGATTTCGCTGGCTGCCAAATGGATTGAAAGAGCACATCCGGAATATGTCAATTTTTAGGACACAAACTTATTTCTTGGTCTTCCAAGAAACAAAACTTGGTTGTATTATCTACAATCGAAGCTGAGTACATAGTAGCAGGTGCATGTTGTGCACAAGTTGTATGGATGAAGAATACATTAGAAGATTATAAGATTCATCTTAAGAATATTCCTATAAAATGTGATAACACAAGTGCGAAAAATCCTATTCAACATTCTATAAACATATTGACATTAGACATCACTTTGTACAAGATCATGTCAATAATTATGATGTAATCTTAGACTTTATTAATATGAAACATCAATTGGTCGATATCTTTACAAAACCTTAAATGAAGAACAATTTAATTTCATTAGAAGAGAGATAGGCATGTTAAACTGTTCGAATGCATGAGTTGTTATATTTCTTCTTCGAACTATCTTTATGTATTTTATAAATGGAGATTTCCTGAATTTATGTCATTTCAAGTTAACTCTATACCCTTGCTTCATCACGTAATGATACATTTAGTCCAGTTACCCATTGAACTTATTGACAAATGCATCTCTCACGGATTTCACTCTTATGAAGGTTTATTCATGGAATTTCTTTTATCCTTCATATGATGATTCTTTCACATGAGTTCTTTCTTACTCTTCTCATGAAGGAATAATTTTTATGAATTTTTAGTATGAAATGATCACTTGCAAGAAAAATGATTTGATTTCATATGAATATCTTGATCCTTTTCATGAATCCCTTCTCTTTGTTAAAATTGAAGCATGATTTAATGAAACTCGTTTATTGTTTTTGACTTGATTCAAATTATTTCATAAATTTGGTTCTTAATGGATTCCCTTCTTACTTTCCTTCTCCATGCAAAGTTTTGATGATAGAGGGGGAGAAGTTGATGGAATCTCTCTCTTTAATGTTAATAACTTTTGATGTTGAGAACTTTTGAATGTTACCATGCAACGAAGCAATCTCGATTGGATAAACTAGTATAAAACTTGCTAGAATTTTTACTACACTTGCATTGTTGAATTGTTCTCCTTTTTGTTGATGACAAAGGGGGAGAAATGATACCAAAATATGGTAAATTGATGACCTATTAGCATTGTAAATGTATGCAATGTATCTTATCATAAATGCTTATATGCTTATCATTTGTAATATATCAAAACAAAGGTTGTAACATATTGCAAATGTTTGAAATGTTTCATGAATACTTGATAAATGTCTTTCATTATGATAAGATATCATGAGCTTAAGTTGCTATTTTACAATTGGTAACTTGCCATCTTGTCATGGAATGATGAATTGCTATTTTTGTCATCTTGCTAAATTTCATATTCGAAATTCGTATAAATGATGATTGATTATCATTGGACATGAAAATGGATGTCATGCTTTGACATCATTTTGACAAATACGTGGTATCGTATTTAGAAATGATAAATCATGATAAGTATCATGATGTGCATATTGATAAGTTTAAATGAACTTAACTTATCGGTTTGATACTTGAATTCAAAAGGCCTTGAATTATAGAATGTATTTTTTCAAGTATGGCATATAGATAGGGGGAGTTAAGGTTAACTCCATCATCAATTGATTGTCATCATCAAAAAGGGGGAGATTGTTGAATCTCAGATTTTGATGATGAAATCAATTTTAAATTATTTGATCTAATCTATATGTGGAGAAAAGTGTGTAGGATTAATTACGATAGCTGTAAGATATAAAGCAGGTATTGTGCCGGAGTCTAGATCGAGATCTCGTTGGAAGTTCAAGAGTTCGTCGGAAGTCCGGACGTTTGTCGGACATTCTATCGGAACCAACTAAGAAGTCCAGGAGATTGCCAAAGAAGCTCGTCGGAACTCACCAAGAAGATCATCGTAAAGTCTGGGAGCTTGCTCGGAGTCCGCCGGAACATTGCCGGGAGTTCGTCGGAAGATCGTCGGAAGCTCGTTGGAAGAGCAATTGACATACCGAAATAAAAGTACTTTAATTATGTCTTAGTTATTGTAGTTAGACCGAAAATTGAGTTAAGATTGGGAGGTGATCCCATTAACTCAGTTAGGGGCCAACTAAGCCCTTAACAGGGCTAAATTGGGCCGGATTGAATAGCTCACTCGGCACTAGAAATCATGGCCGATGGTGACACTGCCTAGGAGACCCAATCTCCCAAGTGGTCTGGGCGGTGGTATCGTCTAGACTGGGTGATGGTACCGTCGGTAGTTAATGCTGCCAGTGGTGGTACCGCTAGAGCTCGATCTCCGAGCTCTGTCAAGCGATCATACAGCTCAGACTGGGTGATGATACCACCTAGTGTCAGGAGTCAAGCAGTGGTACTGCCCAATAATGGCGGTGATACCGCCAGTACCCCGAAATACAAGGATATGACACTTTTTTGCTCCAATTTTAAAGCCATACGGCCTATAAATACCCCATCCTTTTCTACATGAAAGGGAACGAAAGTATTGGCATAATCTTGAGTCTTTAAAATGTTAAAGTGTTGTAAAAGTGCTAGAGTCCTCCTCCTCCCTTTCTAAGACTTGAGATCATTCAAGAGAGGTGTGAGACTTGTAAGTGTTATCTCTTAAACCCGTGGAAAAGAGAGCACTGTAAAGAGGTGGTTGGTCTGCACCTATTGAAGGAATACCATTAATGGACGCCATTAACCTCGACAGAGGGGGAATCGGAAGTGGATGTAAGTCACAATGATCGAACTACTCTAAATTCTAGTTTACTTTTCAATTTGTGTAATTTACTTTGCTGCAAACTTCCTTAATCTTCTCTTTGCACTCTTATGAAAGCTTTCAAGTTCAATTTCTTTCCGAAATGGATTGAATCGAAATGAATATCTTTCGAAATCATCGCTTTTCTTCGCCGCACTAATTCACCCCCCCTCTTAGTGTCGCTCTTGATCCTAATAGTACTAGGCTACTACGTTGCAGTCCCCAAACAATACAGGGGAATCCAATCCATTAGACCTGTCTATCCTCAGTTACCGTGTACCTATAGTCCCTTATCTATCTAATATCTCAAAGACTGTACACCGGGTATGGTGTTATCAGACCCATACGATTTCTACTCGAGTCTCATTCTAATCGGATTCTCTTGCAGAACTCTTTCTCTCTCAATTTGAATGACCTTGGCCAAGGATTTGTCTGAGCAAGAACACATGGGATATTCCTCTCATGACACCGAGAGTGGATGATCCTCTATCGACACTCAATAGCCCTCGTAAGGTTGACTACCACTACCGAAGGCTGGTTGCGCTAGATCTGGGACATTCAAACTTGTAAGTCCGGTATTAAAGAGTGGAGCACTCATACAGGACATCCTTGGTATCTTAAGTCTAAGGACTAGATACACCACTAGGACTACGAAATCGCTGTCTAACAATAAGGCGTTATCAACCATTCAGCATTCTATAAGCGGATCAATCACTGAACTCATTCCCCAATGAGCACCTGTATTGTATCCCTAATGCGCCCACACAAGCAACTATAAGACCAGCTACATCCATCATATGGACGGGTATACAACACACCAGTCTGTCCAGTTATCTCGATGTCCCTCTCGAATAACCTATGATCGGGATTATTTAGGATTTGTGTTTAAAGGTGAATCGGTCTCATTATCATGATCTCATCACGATCTGATTCTCATTACACAAATCCAAGGACACCACAATATATATATATATATATGCAATAGTCAATAATATAAAGTGATAAAATGTCAAAATATAATAAGCAAAAGGACTGCATGTCAAGTCACACATGCCATCACTCACATGATTGGCTTGTTGGGCACCTATGACTAGCAATCTCCTACTTGACCTAAAGCCAATCACCTATGTGTCTGATTCCCATCAGAACCCTGTGACGCTTAAAGACAATTTGAGACAACGACTTTGTCAGTGGATTTGCAATGTTATCTTTGGATGGAACTCTTTCTACGACTACATCTCCTTGGGTCATGATCTCTCCAATAAGCTGGAACCTCCTTAGAATACTTCTAATGAGACCCGGGTTCCCTTATTTGAGTGATCGCCCCGTAGTTGTCGCAATATAAGGGAATCGGCTCCTCGCTTCCTAGCATGACTCCCAGATCTATGATGAACTTCTTCATCCAGACTCCCTTCTTTGCTGCCTCTACTACAATAATGTACTCCGCCTCTATGGTCGAGTCAGTAGTAATATTTTGCTTGGAACTTTTCCAACACACTGCTCCT
>LVTN01004031.1:0-11107 GCA_001649415.1 Musa itinerans | reverse complement strand
TTTTCTCTTCGGGTAAAGTGCTCCGTTTTGAGATCATGCTCCATACAGGATCTTGAGTCTCTAATAATCTTTTTCAAGAGCTGAACGTTGTTTGTGTGGTGACATTCAAAGATTCTGCTACATCTCTCCTTCTACATCTCTAATATGCCTCTGTTATATACTCATAGCAAGAAAGATTCCATGTTTTATTTGTTTACAGTGAAAGTGAGCTGTGGGTTTGTTTAGTATGGAAAAGGTAATATTACTCAATTTATATACGAGAGGTTCCGCAAAGTAGAGGTTCAGAAAAGGGAAAGTACGCGTTAGCGCCCCGACCCCGAGAATCATAGGTGTAACAAGGTACTCACTTATTGAATAAAAGGAAGCGGCACAATAAGTTTACCTTTCTTATGGCCCAAGTGGTAGATAACCTGGATCGGGATCTTCAACAGTTCGAGTTTAAGTTACAGGATCCGGATCAGAAGCGAGATAATCCACAGGAGAAAGAAGCTTTAGAAGAGAATTTCTCTGAATAAGTAGGATAAGAGGAAGGAGCTGATGAAGCAGCAAGCGGTTCTGTTCAATATCTTATTCAGCTGATGAAGGAGCTGAATAAGTAGGATATCAACTTTTTTTTACTTATAAAAATAAAAAGAAAAAGATATCAACGGCCCACGTAGCTCCCGAAACCTAGACTTGCACATCGTATAGAAAGTGTAGCAGGTAATCCTCAATGACATTATGCTCTTTTGTTGATGCTATAGTAGCTCCTTGGCGGTCATTAGTTGTGTATTGTCTGCTTGCCGGTTGTACTGTCCTTTCCTGGGGAATTGCTTCAAACGTCCTGTTTGAGGTTCGAGATCAATGGGAGATTAAGCGTTATTACAATTTCTGCTTTCATCGTCTTCAGTTCGAGTGTATAAGTCTATAAGATAGGTGATTGGCGGCAATGAGAGTCTTGTAGGGGAGCTATAGATCTTATAGCCTTTAATGGAATTTCAAGCACACATTACATTAGCACAGGGGCGAACTCCACTCCGAACTCTAAAGCTGACTCATGGCTTACTAATACTAAAGCTGACTACCGCTATATTGCTTGTATACTTTTTGAATGTTATTTAAGAATCGAATTGAGTTATTTGTAGAAACTTTACACAAAATCAATTTACTTTTACTTATAAAAAAAAAAGAATCGAATTGAGTGCAAAAGAATGGAGGCGACCCAGAAAAGTAGTCAAACAATGCTCTTGACTTCCCCTTTACTGTTGTACCGTTCGTTAACCTTGACTCTTGTGCTGTTGCTTGTGGAGCTGAAGAAGCACTCTTTTTTGATTCATTTTCTCTAGCACGTTCCCTCTCTCTAGATATCATTTTACTTAACGGCAACAAACACCTCTTCCACAATAATGACTTTTATTATACAATAAATGTAGGTACATTAGAATCTCATTAGATTGTAGGTACATTATATTGCTTTTTAGAATCTCATTAGATTTGTAGGTACATTATATTGCTTTTGCTTGAAAACTCACTCCAAACTCCTTTACTTAAAGAATGAATTGAGTGAAGGTACCCTATCTTTTACTTACTCAAGAGGCTATGAAACAGACTACTCCACGAGATACTTGACTGAGAGCAGAGTGGGCCTAACCAAAGACTTTAGTACAAATTGATTGATTAAAGCTTATTCTGTTCCAAAGCTGACGGGCGAACTTGCCTTCCCTATTGCTTCCAAAACTCATATAATTGGTGGACCGAAACTCTTATAGTTAGCTTATTCTATCTCACTAAGGTATAGTTAGCTTATTCTAACTCACTAGGGCACTTTTAAGGTGAGATACTTGACTGAGAGCAGAGTGGGCCTAACCAAAGACTTTAGTACAAATTGATTGATTAAAGCTTATTCTGTTCCAAAGCTGACGGGCGAACTTGCCTTCCCTATTGCTTCCAAAACTCATATAATGGCCGGTTATTAGAAGTTCTGGAACTCTTCTAGTTAGCTTATTCTATCTCACTAAGGTATAGTTAGCTTATTCTATCTCACTAGGGCGAATTACCCTGCAACCAGGAATGGAATTCAATAAATTGGGGCACACATGCATATAGAATCCAGTGTCACCAAACAGAGCATTGTTTTAATCACGAATTGAGGCATCCTTTCCTGTTGAATAGTTAGAATCTCTATTCTGATTCCAGAAACAGTGCAGTTGACAAAAACACGGGCAACTGGGCTCCCAAAAACAGGACTGGCTAGTATATTTTATTCTATTTCGAGTTGTTTAACTCAGGCCAGGGTAAACTCTTATTATAGCGCTATTTGTAGAAACTTACACATAATCAATTTACTTTTACTTACCAAAAAAAAAACTCTTATTATAGCTAATCCACAAGGGGCTTCAGAATATTATAAGAAATAGTCTTTTAACACCTGTTAACTAAGAAAATGCAGAAAGGTACATCTTGCCTCTCTATCGGATGCTACACGACATTGAAGCCTAATAACATAGACCTTAGAGTAATAAAAAAACTCAGATTCTTTCCATCTTGCCTTACCTTCTTTCCAGCCTGCCTTACCATCTTTCCAGCCTAACCCGGACTTTAATTCATACAGTAGCTCACTCTTAACATGCATATCATTTAGTTAGTTATTGAAGAATGTAATCTATCTAGCAAGCTCTATAGACTCTTACAATAAAGCACCGAACCTAGACCTAACTCTAACTACGGATTCTGTTGTCAATGTGGATTTTTCCAATTACTTAAGGGCTGCTGACGATTCCACTTATTGACTTTTAGCTTCATCAGAAGTACTTTCTTGCACATACTCTAGGGCTTAGTGAGGGAAATCTGCCAGTTACATATCTGGGTCTCCCACTCATATCCACTGGCATTCACAAAACCCACTGTCAGCCTATCCTGCAAAAAATAAAGAACAGAATTTCCTCCTAGAAAAATAGTCTTCTAACAAAAGCAGGACGACTTGAACTCATCCGTTAAGAGTCTTGAGTAGGAGTCTTATTAGGAGTTGGTTAGAAGTAAGAGTCTTGAGTAGGAGTCTTATTAGGAGTTGGTTAGAAGTAAGAGTCTTGAGTAGGAGTCTTATTAGGAGTTGGTTAGAAGTAAGAGTCTTGAGTAGGAGTCTTATTAGGAGTTGGTTAGAAGTAAGAGTCTTGAGTAGGAGTCTTATTAGGAGTTGGTTAGAAGTAAGAGTCTTGAGTAGGAGTCTTATTAGGAGTTGGTTAGAAGTAAGAGTCTTGAGTAGGAGTCTTATTAGGAGTTGGTTAGAAGTAAGAGTCTTGAGTAGGAGTCTTATTAGGAGTTGGTTAGAAGTAAGAGTCTTGAGTAGGAGTCTTATTAGGAGTTGGTTAGAAGTAAGAGTCTTGAGTAGGAGTCTTATTAGGAGTTGGTTAGAAGTAAGAGTCTTGAGTAGGAGTCTTATTAGGAGTTGGTTAGAAGTAAGAGTCTTGAGTAGGAGTCTTATTAGGAGTTGGTTAGAAGTAAGAGTCTTGAGTAGGAGTCTTATTAGGAGTTGGTTAGAAGTAAGAGTCTTGAGTAGGAGTCTTATTAGGAGTTGGTTAGAAGTAAGAGTCTTGAGTAGGAGTCTTATTAGGAGTTGGTTAGAAGTAAGAGTCTTGAGTAGGAGTCTTATTAGGAGTTGGTTAGAAGTAAGAGTCTTGAGTAGGAGTCTTATTAGGAGTTGGTTAGAAGTAAGAGTCTTGAGTAGGAGTCTTATTAGGAGTTGGTTAGAAGTAAGAGTCTTGAGTAGGAGTCTTATTAGGAGTTGGTTAGAAGTAAGAGTCTTGAGTAGGAGTCTTATTAGGAGTTGGTTAGAAGTAAGAGTCTTGAGTAGGAGTCTTATTAGGAGTTGGTTAGAAGTAAGAGTCTTGAGTAGGAGTCTTATTAGGAGTTGGTTAGAAGTAAGAGTCTTGAGTAGGAGTCTTATTAGGAGTTGGTTAGAAGTAAGAGTCTTGAGTAGGAGTCTTATTAGGAGTTGGTTAGAAGTAAGAGTCTTGAGTAGGAGTCTTATTAGGAGTTGGTTAGAAGTAAGAGTCTTGAGTAGGAGTCTTATTAGGAGTTGGTTAGAAGTAAGAGTCTTGAGTAGGAGTCTTATTAGGAGTTGGTTAGAAGTAAGAGTCTTGAGTAGGAGTCTTATTAGGAGTTGGTTAGAAGTAAGAGTCTTGAGTAGGAGTCTTATTAGGAGTTGGTTAGAAGTAAGAGTCTTGAGTAGGAGTCTTATTAGGAGTTGGTTAGAAGTAAGAGTCTTGAGTAGGAGTCTTATTAGGAGTTGGTTAGAAGTAAGAGTCTTGAGTAGGAGTCTTATTAGGAGTTGGTTAGAAGTAAGAGTCTTGAGTAGGAGTCTTATTAGGAGTTGGTTAGAAGTAAGAGTCTTGAGTAGGAGTCTTATTAGGAGTTGGTTAGAAGTAAGAGTCTTGAGTAGGAGTCTTATTAGGAGTTGGTTAGAAGTAAGAGTCTTGAGTAGGAGTCTTATTAGGAGTTGGTTAGAAGTAAGAGTCTTGAGTAGGAGTCTTATTAGGAGTTGGTTAGAAGTAAGAGTCTTGAGTAGGAGTCTTATTAGGAGTTGGTTAGAAGTAAGAGTCTTGAGTAGGAGTCTTATTAGGAGTTGGTTAGAAGTAAGAGTCTTGAGTAGGAGTCTTATTAGGAGTTGGTTAGAAGTAAGAGTCTTGAGTAGGAGTCTTATTAGGAGTTGGTTAGAAGTAAGAGTCTTGAGTAGGAGTCTTATTAGGAGTTGGTTAGAAGTAAGAGTCTTGAGTAGGAGTCTTATTAGGAGTTGGTTAGAAGTAAGAGTCTTGAGTAGGAGTCTTATTAGGAGTTGGTTAGAAGTAAGAGTCTTGAGTAGGAGTCTTATTAGGAGTTGGTTAGAAGTAAGAGTCTTGAGTAGGAGTCTTATTAGGAGTTGGTTAGAAGTAAGAGTCTTGAGTAGGAGTCTTATTAGGAGTTGGTTAGAAGTAAGAGTCTTGAGTAGGAGTCTTATTAGGAGTTGGTTAGAAGTAAGAGTCTTGAGTAGGAGTCTTATTAGGAGTTGGTTAGAAGTAAGAGTCTTGAGTAGGAGTCTTATTAGGAGTTGGTTAGAAGTAAGAGTCTTGAGTAGGAGTCTTATTAGGAGTTGGTTAGAAGTAAGAGTCTTGAGTAGGAGTCTTATTAGGAGTTGGTTAGAAGTAAGAGTCTTGAGTAGGAGTCTTATTAGGAGTTGGTTAGAAGTAAGAGTCTTGAGTAGGAGTCTTATTAGGAGTTGGTTAGAAGTAAGAGTCTTGAGTAGGAGTCTTATTAGGAGTTGGTTAGAAGTAAGAGTCTTGAGTAGGAGTCTTATTAGGAGTTGGTTAGAAGTAAGAGTCTTGAGTAGGAGTCTTATTAGGAGTTGGTTAGAAGTAAGAGTCTTGAGTAGGAGTCTTATTAGGAGTTGGTTAGAAGTAAGAGTCTTGAGTAGGAGTCTTATTAGGAGTTGGTTAGAAGTAAGAGTCTTGAGTAGGAGTCTTATTAGGAGTTGGTTAGAAGTAAGAGTCTTGAGTAGGAGTCTTATTAGGAGTTGGTTAGAAGTAAGAGTCTTGAGTAGGAGTCTTATTAGGAGTTGGTTAGAAGTAAGAGTCTTGAGTAGGAGTCTTATTAGGAGTTGGTTAGAAGTAAGAGTCTTGAGTAGGAGTCTTATTAGGAGTTGGTTAGAAGTAAGAGTCTTGAGTAGGAGTCTTATTAGGAGTTGGTTAGAAGTAAGAGTCTTGAGTAGGAGTCTTATTAGGAGTTGGTTAGAAGTAAGAGTCTTGAGTAGGAGTCTTATTAGGAGTTGGTTAGAAGTAAGAGTCTTGAGTAGGAGTCTTATTAGGAGTTGGTTAGAAGTAAGAGTCTTGAGTAGGAGTCTTATTAGGAGTTGGTTAGAAGTAAGAGTCTTGAGTAGGAGTCTTATTAGGAGTTGGTTAGAAGTAAGAGTCTTGAGTAGGAGTCTTATTAGGAGTTGGTTAGAAGTAAGAGTCTTGAGTAGGAGTCTTATTAGGAGTTGGTTAGAAGTAAGAGTCTTGAGTAGGAGTCTTATTAGGAGTTGGTTAGAAGTAAGAGTCTTGAGTAGGAGTCTTATTAGGAGTTGGTTAGAAGTAAGAGTCTTGAGTAGGAGTCTTATTAGGAGTTGGTTAGAAGTAAGAGTCTTGAGTAGGAGTCTTATTAGGAGTTGGTTAGAAGTAAGAGTCTTGAGTAGGAGTCTTATTAGGAGTTGGTTAGAAGTAAGAGTCTTGAGTAGGAGTCTTATTAGGAGTTGGTTAGAAGTAAGAGTCTTGAGTAGGAGTCTTATTAGGAGTTGGTTAGAAGTAAGAGTCTTGAGTAGGAGTCTTATTAGGAGTTGGTTAGAAGTAAGAGTCTTGAGTAGGAGTCTTATTAGGAGTTGGTTAGAAGTAAGAGTCTTGAGTAGGAGTCTTATTAGGAGTTGGTTAGAAGTAAGAGTCTTGAGTAGGAGTCTTATTAGGAGTTGGTTAGAAGTAAGAGTCTTGAGTAGGAGTCTTATTAGGAGTTGGTTAGAAGTAAGAGTCTTGAGTAGGAGTCTTATTAGGAGTTGGTTAGAAGTAAGAGTCTTGAGTAGGAGTCTTATTAGGAGTTGGTTAGAAGTAAGAGTCTTGAGTAGGAGTCTTATTAGGAGTTGGTTAGAAGTAAGAGTCTTGAGTAGGAGTCTTATTAGGAGTTGGTTAGAAGTAAGAGTCTTGAGTAGGAGTCTTATTAGGAGTTGGTTAGAAGTAAGAGTCTTGAGTAGGAGTCTTATTAGGAGTTGGTTAGAAGTAAGAGTCTTGAGTAGGAGTCTTATTAGGAGTTGGTTAGAAGTAAGAGTCTTGAGTAGGAGTCTTATTAGGAGTTGGTTAGAAGTAAGAGTCTTGAGTAGGAGTCTTATTAGGAGTTGGTTAGAAGTAAGAGTCTTGAGTAGGAGTCTTATTAGGAGTTGGTTAGAAGTAAGAGTCTTGAGTAGGAGTCTTATTAGGAGTTGGTTAGAAGTAAGAGTCTTGAGTAGGAGTCTTATTAGGAGTTGGTTAGAAGTAAGAGTCTTGAGTAGGAGTCTTATTAGGAGTTGGTTAGAAGTAAGAGTCTTGAGTAGGAGTCTTATTAGGAGTTGGTTAGAAGTAAGAGTCTTGAGTAGGAGTCTTATTAGGAGTTGGTTAGAAGTAAGAGTCTTGAGTAGGAGTCTTATTAGGAGTTGGTTAGAAGTAAGAGTCTTGAGTAGGAGTCTTATTAGGAGTTGGTTAGAAGTAAGAGTCTTGAGTAGGAGTCTTATTAGGAGTTGGTTAGAAGTAAGAGTCTTGAGTAGGAGTCTTATTAGGAGTTGGTTAGAAGTAAGAGTCTTGAGTAGGAGTCTTATTAGGAGTTGGTTAGAAGTAAGAGTCTTGAGTAGGAGTCTTATTAGGAGTTGGTTAGAAGTAAGAGTCTTGAGTAGGAGTCTTATTAGGAGTTGGTTAGAAGTAAGAGTCTTGAGTAGGAGTCTTATTAGGAGTTGGTTAGAAGTAAGAGTCTTGAGTAGGAGTCTTATTAGGAGTTGGTTAGAAGTAAGAGTCTTGAGTAGGAGTCTTATTAGGAGTTGGTTAGAAGTAAGAGTCTTGAGTAGGAGTCTTATTAGGAGTTGGTTAGAAGTAAGAGTCTTGAGTAGGAGTCTTATTAGGAGTTGGTTAGAAGTAAGAGTCTTGAGTAGGAGTCTTATTAGGAGTTGGTTAGAAGTAAGAGTCTTGAGTAGGAGTCTTATTAGGAGTTGGTTAGAAGTAAGAGTCTTGAGTAGGAGTCTTATTAGGAGTTGGTTAGAAGTAAGAGTCTTGAGTAGGAGTCTTATTAGGAGTTGGTTAGAAGTAAGAGTCTTGAGTAGGAGTCTTATTAGGAGTTGGTTAGAAGTAAGAGTCTTGAGTAGGAGTCTTATTAGGAGTTGGTTAGAAGTAAGAGTCTTGAGTAGGAGTCTTATTAGGAGTTGGTTAGAAGTAAGAGTCTTGAGTAGGAGTCTTATTAGGAGTTGGTTAGAAGTAAGAGTCTTGAGTAGGAGTCTTATTAGGAGTTGGTTAGAAGTAAGAGTCTTGAGTAGGAGTCTTATTAGGAGTTGGTTAGAAGTAAGAGTCTTGAGTAGGAGTCTTATTAGGAGTTGGTTAGAAGTAAGAGTCTTGAGTAGGAGTCTTATTAGGAGTTGGTTAGAAGTAAGAGTCTTGAGTAGGAGTCTTATTAGGAGTTGGTTAGAAGTAAGAGTCTTGAGTAGGAGTCTTATTAGGAGTTGGTTAGAAGTAAGAGTCTTGAGTAGGAGTCTTATTAGGAGTTGGTTAGAAGTAAGAGTCTTGAGTAGGAGTCTTATTAGGAGTTGGTTAGAAGTAAGAGTCTTGAGTAGGAGTCTTATTAGGAGTTGGTTAGAAGTAAGAGTCTTGAGTAGGAGTCTTATTAGGAGTTGGTTAGAAGTAAGAGTCTTGAGTAGGAGTCTTATTAGGAGTTGGTTAGAAGTAAGAGTCTTGAGTAGGAGTCTTATTAGGAGTTGGTTAGAAGTAAGAGTCTTGAGTAGGAGTCTTATTAGGAGTTGGTTAGAAGTAAGAGTCTTGAGTAGGAGTCTTATTAGGAGTTGGTTAGAAGTAAGAGTCTTGAGTAGGAGTCCTATTAGGAGTTGGTTAAAAGTAAGAGTCTTAAGTATGAGTCCTATTATGAGTTGGTTAGAAGTAAGAGTCTTGAGTAGGAGTCCTATTAGGAGTTAGGGTTTAGAAGCCCTATAAATAGCCATGTATTCCGCCTCTTTTGATAAGCAATAGATGAATCTTTTCTGCAACCTTTGAGCAGCAACTTGGAGGGAGGAACCCCTATAGAGTTCCAAGGAGGCCGATCTCCTAACGAGATCAACCCCAAGTTTAGAATCTGTAAGGGTTCTAACAATCATTAAATCATCAAAGTTGATTTTATCAAACATAAAGAATTTTCAAGATCATTTTGTTTGTTGTAGTAATGCATTTTTCTTTTTAAATGAATCTAACTTTTCATGCTTAGTGCATGCAATTGTCATGCTCAAATATTTTTTTTTTTTACTAACTAATTTAAAAATAACTCATGAAAAGCATTATGTAATTTCGAAATAAAGGGAAGGGATTTCGGGTGAGTCATTTACCTCAATGTGAAAGGCCACCTCGTTTTTGTTGGTTTGCTCCTCGTCTTCGAATGAGCTTGATTTGTCCCAAGTCATTTTGAGTGTCTTCTTCTTCTTTGGCAACCTCTTCTTTATAAGTTCATTTTTAATCTTTAATTCTTATTTTAAGAATTTTTAGTCCATATCCATTTATGAGTTCAAGGTCTTTTTTAATTCTTATTGTAAATCGATGCTCCCTTTGCATGCAACAAGAAGAAACTGTTGACCACCTCTATTTTGCTTGTGATTATACTAAATGGATATGGAAGGAGATTCTCCAGCGATTCGAACTCAATAGAATGCCGCAACCAAACTTGCATCAAGAATTAGGTGACCTCATGCAATGTTTTTCAAGAAAAGGGCCTCTTACACAATTGACAAAGGTTATATTCAGATGCGCTATTTGGTGGATATGGAAGGAAAGATGTAGTAGAATCATTGAGTGTCAATACACAAACAATGCTCAGCTCTTGACAGAAATTATTAGAGACTCAAGATCATGTATGGAGAACGATCTCAAAATGGAGCACTTTACACGAAGAGAAAAAGATATTTTTATCAAATTCAATTTTGCTATTAGCTAAAGATCTTGGGCATGATGTTAAGCTGTACCCACAGGAAATCTTGGCATATCTGGAATTTACATTTTATTTGTTGGCCACAGTTAAGAGTTATAGTCTACAGCATGTGTAGTCATAACTACCGCATGAGTACTCTACGAGTTACCCAGCTTCGTCTATAACTTGTATAGACAAAGCTATTTGTAGAAACTTTACACAAAATCAATTTACTTTTACTTATAAAAAAAAAAAGTACTTTCTTCGTCGGGAGCTTCTAACGCAAGTTACTTTACACAAAGTACTTCTACTCTAGAACTGGTATTCAATGAAAGGTACTTTGTTTGTTTATTGATATTGAGTGGAGCTGGGCTGGGCCACAATCTCGATGTTGGACTCGGGTGAAGGTATCTCGTTTCGTAGTTTCGTAGAATGGTTAACCTAGAAAGAAAGAGAGGAAGCAACAACGGTGCAAGACAACCAGCGAGCTACTGCGGTGACGACTTAGACCACATAAAGGGAAAGAAAAGCACTCTAAGGGAAAGTCAATTACAGAGAAGCACTAACGAGAAAGTCAATTACAAAAGCACTAACGAGAAAGTCAATCAGGCAATGTGGAACTAGCAACTTCAGAAGCAGTTAAGCAATTAAGGTAAGAATCCATTACTGTCGTAGCTATGATAGGTTCCTGGCCAAAGTATGCAGCGGAATTACCAGTTTCGACCAAGCAACGGCGCGCCAAGGCCTAAAACGAAACTGGAATAATAAACAAACATAAACAGTTATGTCACTCTTATTCAATCTAACTAATCTATTCTATAAGTGCTATACCTAACCTAACTGTGAAACTCTATTGACTATGCTTCCTGCGAGAATGGAATGAAACAGCAAAAGGGTGAACTACCGTTAGCTTACTTCTTCGGGCAATATTATCTTATCTTATTTCTCGTTTTCTTAGATATTATCTTATCTTATTTCTTCTCTTTTTCTCTTATCTTATTTCTCGTTTTCTTAGATATTCTCTTATCTTATTTCTTCTCTTTTTATAGTCTCTCAAGATACTTTACTTCTGCTCACACCCCAGTTCCATCGGATCTCGCTCATTCCTCTGTCTTTGTAGGCAAAGGAGTTCCGTTATGGGCTTTCCCTATCCCTAATAGTGCTTAGCTTAGCCGAGCGAGTAAATAACACTCTAATTCATGAACGTGACTCTTCGATTTCTAGTGGAGCGCATAAGTAGGAAAGGATTTAAGTGTGGGGGAAGATCTTCTTGCTTGTTATGATGCTATCTATCTGAGGAATGCCCCATAACCAAAACCTATCAACTCAACTGTCATTTTAAGACCCTACAACAAGGAAGACGGATTCCCATTCTTAGTACGATTCCACTATCACAGGAAAACTCGTATGAAGTACAACGCGGGCTCAACCAACACAACACCTATCTTTC
>LVTN01004030.1:0-10397 GCA_001649415.1 Musa itinerans | reverse complement strand
TTGCCTATGCTAGTAGTAATAATTTTAAGTTATTTCAAATGGATGTTAAGAGTGCTTTTCTTAATGGCTTTATTTCCGAAGAAGTTTATGTTGAATAACCTCCCAGATTTGAGAATGATAATTTTCCTAATCATGTGTTTAAATTGACTAAAGCCCTCTATGGATTGAAACAAGCCCCAAGGGCTTGGTATAAGAGACTTAGCTCATTTCTTATTCAAAGTGATTTCTCTAAACACAAGGTCAATACTATATTGTTTAATAAAAATTTTAAAAATAATTTTCTTATTGTTCAAATTTATGTTGATGACATTATCTTCGGTTCCACGAATGAATCTTTATGTGAGTCATTTGCCAAAAGTATAGGTCTAGAGTTTGAAATGAGCCTAATGGGGGAACTAACCTTCATTTTAGCTTACAAATTAAACAACTTAGCAATGTTATTTTTCTTAGTCAAACAAAATATGCTTTAGATTTGCTAAAAAGATTTAATATGGATAGTTCAAAAGCTATCAACACTCCTATGAGTACCTCCACTAAGTTAGACATTGACGAAAGTGGAGAAAGCTTTGATCAAAAATCTTATAGGGGTATGTTAGGTAGTTTACTATACCTCACCGCAACTAGACCAGACATCATGTTTAGTATAGGACTTTATGCTAGGTTTCAATCTAATCCTTAGATATCTTATCTTAAAGCAGTTAAAAGAATTCTTAGATATCTTAAAGGAACCACTAATATATAATTATGGTATCCAAAATACAAAAACTTTAAACTAATTGCCTATGTTCATATGGATTTTGCTGGATGTAGAATAGATAGAAAAAGCACAGCCGGAACATATCAATTTTTAGGACATGCACTTGTCTCTTGGTCCTCCAAGAAATAAAACTCGATTGTACTATCCACAATCAAAGCCGAATACATTGCGGCTAGTGCATGTTATGCACAAGTTGTATGGATGAAAAATACATTAGAAGATTATAAAATTTATTTTAAGAATATTCCTATAAAATATGACAATACAAGTGCAATATGTTTAACAAAAAATCCTATTCAACACTTTAGACCTAAACACATTGACATTAGGCATCACTTTATACGATATCTTGTTAATAATCATGATGTAATCTTAGAGTTTATTGATACAAAACATCAATTGGCTGATATCTTTACAAAACCTTTAAATGAAGAACAATTTGATTTCATTAGAAGGGAGTTAGGAATGTTAAATTGTCCGAATGCATGAATTTGTTATATTTCTTTTCTGAACTATCCTTCTCTTAATGTATTTCATGAATGGGGCTTTTATGACTCTATTTTATTTTTATCTTCCTTGGTATCTAGTTTACTCTATACCCTTGCTCCACCACTTAATGATTTTTGATACACTTAATCACTTCATGAATTTCATTGACAAATACATCTCTCACGGGTTTATCTCTTGTGAATTTTTTATGAGAAATGGATTTGACTTATGAATTTCTCTTTCATGTGATGCTCCTCTCATGAATTCTTCCTTATTTTTCTCATGAAAGATGAATTTTCGTGTGTAATAATTACTTGCAAGAACAGTGATTTGATTTCACATGATATTTTGACTTAAATCGTTTCACAAATTTGGTTCTTAATGCATTCTCTCCTTACCTTTCTTCCTTTTCTTCATGCGAAGTTTTTAATGACAAAGGGGAAGAAGTTGATGGAATCTATCTCTTTAATGTTTATAACTTTTGATGTTGAGAACTTTTGAATGATACTATGCAATGATGCAATATCGATTGGATAAACTAGTATGAAACTTGTATGAATTTTTACCACACTTGCATTATTGAATTATCCTCCTTTTTGTTGATAACAAAGGGGAGAAATAATACCAAAATATGGTAAATTGATGACAAAATCAGCATTGTATGCATATTTATCATAAATGCTTATCATAAATACTTGAAATGTGACATGATTACTTACAAATGTTTTAATTCTTAGTATCATGCTTGATTTCGTATCAAATTGCTAAATGTCTTTCATTATGATAAGATACAAACTTGATAACTTGCCATATTGTTATAGAATGAGGACTTGCTATCTTGCTAAATTTCTTATTAGAAATTCGTAACAATGATGATTATCATTGGATTTGAAAATAGATGTCATGCCTTGACATCATTTTCACAAATGTGTGGTATCGTATTTAGAATTGGTAAATCATGATAAGTATCATGATGTGCATATTGATAAGTTTAAATGAACTTAACTTATTAGTTTGATACTTGAATTCAAAGGCCTTGAATTCAAAAATGTCTTTTCTCAAGTATGGAATATAGATAGGGGGAGTTAAGGTTAACTCCATCATCAATTGATTATCATCATAAAAAAGGGGGAGATTGTTGAATTTCAGATTTTGATAATGAAATCAATTGTAAATTGTTTGATCTAATCTATATATTGAGAAAAGTGTGTAGGATTACCTACGACAGCAGTAAGACATAAAGCAGGTGTTGTGCTGAAGTCAAGATCGAGATCTCGTTGAGAGTTTAAGAGTTCGTCGGAAGTCTGGACGTTCGTCGGAAGTTCTGCCGGAACCAACCGAGAAGTCCAAGAGCTTGCCAAAGAAGCTCGTCAGAACTTGCTAAGAAGATCGTCGTAAAGTCCGGGAGCTTGCTGGGAGTCCGCCGGAACATTATCGAGAGTTCGTCGGAAGTTGGCTAGAAGATCACCGAAAGCTCGCCGAAAGAGGAATTGATATACTGACATAAAGACCACTTTGATTATGTCTTAGTTATTATAGTTAGATCGAAAATTAAGTTAGGATTGGGAGGTAATCCCACTAGCTTAGTTAGGGGCCAATTGGGCCCTTAACAGGGTTGAATTGGGTCGGATTAAACAACCCATTCAGCACTTGAAAACATGGCTGGTGGTGGCACCGCTTGGCAGACTCGGTCTCCTAGGAATTCTAGGTAGTGGTATTGCCCTAATCAGGCAATGGTACCGTCAATAGTTAATGCTGCCAGCGGTGGTACCACCAGAGCTCGGTCTTCGAGCTTTGTCAGGTGGTAGTACCGCCCAGACTGGGCGGTGGTATTGCCTAGTGTCAGATGTCAGGTGGTGGTACCGCTAGTACCCCAGAAATCCAGGATGAGACACTTTTTGGCTCCATTTTTGAAGTCATTGGGGCCTATAAATACCTCACCATTTTCTGCATAAAAGGGCACGAAAGCATTGGCATAATCTTGAATTCTTGAGTCTTAAAGTGTTGTAAAAGTGAGAAGAGTTCTCCTCCTTCATCTCTTAGCCTTGTAACCATCCAAGAAAGAGGAGTAAGACTTGTAAGGGTTGTCTTCTAAATCCAGTAAAAGGAGAATCGAGCTGTAAAAGGTAGTTGGTCTTCGCTTATTGAAGGAAGACCTTTAGTGGACGCTGATGACCTCGACGGAGGAGGAATCCAAAAGTGGATGTAGGTCATTTCGACCGAACCACTCTAAATTCTGGTTTGCCTTTCTATTTGTGCAATTTACTTTACTACAAACTTTCTTAACCTTCTCTTAGCACTTTTACGAAGCTTTCAAGTTCGATTTATTTTCGAAATAGATTGAATCAAAATGAATATTTTTTCGAAATCGAAGAATTTTTCACTGTACTAATTCACCCCCCCCCTCTTAGTGTCGCTCTTGATCCTAACACTTATGAGTTATTTCAGTTGAAACTAAGTGGGACCATTGGAGACATATATACCTGATTTATGGATGTCATCAATGGTCTAAAAGGACTTTTTAAAAATTTCTCGGATTTTGAACTTTTTAATAAAATCTTAAGATCCCTTCCAAAGAGTTGGGACCCTAAAGTCATGGCCATTCAAGAGGCCAAGATTTAAATAACTTTCCTGTCGAAGAACTAATCGGGTCACTAATGACCTATAAGATGACTTGTCATGAAGAGCTTGAGAACAACCTTCCAAAGAACAGGAAGGATATGACACTAAGAACTCAAGAAGACCACTTGAAAGAAAATTCAAGTGATGAGGACTATGATGATGACTTGGCACTCTTGACAAGAATGTTCAAAAAATTCATAAAAAAAAATAAATTTAGAAATGATACTGAAAATAAATTTGAACCTAAGAAAGAATAAGTCATATGCTACGAATGCAAGAAGCCGGGACATTTCAAAAGCGAATGTCCCCAAGCAAAGAAGAAACATATGCCATAAAATAAGTTTTTATGGCATATGTCTTTTTGCTGATGACAAAGGAGGAGAAGTGGACGAAATCCCTCTCTTTTATTGTGCTTACTTTGATGTTGTAATCTTATGTTGTTTACTTTGATGTTGTAATCTTAAAATGATGTTGCTTACTTTGATGTTAAAATTCTGTGGTTACTTTAATGCTGAAAATTTCTATGATATTATGATCTCTTCAATGTTGAAAATTTCTATGATGTTGTGATCTCTTTACCATACAAATGATGCAATATCGGATTCTTAATATTGTGAACTTTTGAAAACTACAATGCAATAATGATGATATTTCATGCAAGTAGTGATGAAAGGCTATGCCGAAATATTTTATCATGCATGAAGTGATTGTGTATTTAATATCTTAATGACTTGAAATTACGGTGATGCGCAATGCATGTGATTTCTAATTTTGATCAAAGCTTAAATTTAATGTTGTGAATTCAAGTTTTTATGGCATATAGATAGGGAGAGTTCAGGTTAACTCCACCAATTAGTTGTCATCATCAAAACGGGGGAGATTGTTGAATCTTAGATTTTGATGATGAAATCAATTGGTAAATTATTTAACCTAATCTATGTGTTGAGATAAGTGTGCAGGATTAACTATGATAGCGGTAAGGCATAAAGCAGATGATAGGTCGGAGTTGAAGATTTATATGATGTACCAGGAGCTCCCCGAGAGCTGGTCTGAAGATCGTTGAGAGTTCGTCGGAAGATCGCCAAGAGTTCGTCAAAAGATCGCCAAGAGTTCATCGGGAGTTCACCGGAAGCGCGTTGGAAGACTCGCCAAGAAGTTCGCTGGAGGATCATTGAGAGAAAAATCGATCTACCAGACTAATTACTTGCCTTAATCGTAGTTAGAACATTAATTGAGTTAGAATTGGGAGGTGATCCCACTAACTCAGTTATGGGCCAACTGGGCCCTTAATAGGGCTGAATTAGGCTGGATTGAATAGCCCATTCAGCACCTGAAATCACGGCCGGTGGTGGCACCGCTTGGGACTCGGTCTCCCAAGTGTTTTGGGCGATGGTACCGCCTAGACTGGGTGGTGGTACCACCTAGACTGGGCGGTGGTACCGCTAGAGCTCGATCTCCGAGCTCTGTCAAGCGGTTGTACCACCCAGATTGGGCGGTGGTACCGCCTAGTGTCAAGTGTTAGGTGGTACCGCCCAATAATGGTGGTGGTAACGCCAGTACTCCAAAATTCGGGGATGTGACACTTTTTGCCTCCAATTTTGAAGCCATTGGGGCTTATAAATACCCCACCCTTTTTTGCATGAAAGGACATGAAAGTATTGATATAATCTTGAGTTCTTGCGGTGTTAAAACAGTTGTAAAAGTGAAAAGAGTCCTCCCCTCCCTCTCTTAGCTTTGTAACCATTCAAGAAAGAGGAGTGAGGCTTATAAGGATTATCTCCTAAACCCGGTAAAAAGAGAAAGAGCTGTAAAAGGTGATTGGTCTTCGCCTATTGAAGGAAGGCCATTAGTGGATGCCGGTGACCTCGACGGAGGAGGAATCGGAAGTGGATGTACGTCACAATGACCGAACCACTCTAAATTCTGGTTTGCTTTTCTATTTGTGCAATTTATATTACTGCAAACTTCCTTAACCTTCTCTTTACACTTTTACGAAAGCTTTCAAGTTCAACATCTTTTCGAAATGGACTGACTCAAAACAAATATTTTTTATAATCAACAATTTTTTTTCGCTGCACTAATTCACCCCCCCCCCTCTTAGTGCCGCTTTTAACCATAACAGTATGTGCTAACTATGAATTTTAATACATTTACTAAGCTAACTAAGTCCGTAAGTCTAAATTTCTTCCGGTGAACTTTCTGTTAGGACCGGAGTGGCACTAAGAGGGGGGGGTGAATTAGTGCAGCGGTAAAGAACAATAAACTTTCGACGATTTAAACACTTTCGGAAACTTCGTATGATAAAAGCAACGTTTCGCTTGAAATCGTTTCGATTGTGTTTTAACTTAAAGGCATACGTAAGAAGGAGACAAAGAAGTAGAGCATCAAAGTGAAGATGGTTTGCAGTAATGTAAATGACAATAAGATAAACGCAAATCGATTTAGGTTCGGTCATGCGACCTACATCCACTCCTCCAATTCCTCTTCCGTCGAGGCCACCGGCATCCACTAATGATCTTCCTTTACTAGGCGAAGATCAACCTCCTTCTTACACCCCTCTTACAACCTCTTACAAGTGGTTCACCCTTTTACAAAGATTTCAATGAAAAGAAAGGAGGTAAACCCTACTTGTTTACAGAACAAGACTTTTCCTAAAACTTCTCTCAACTTCTAACTTCTCAAAAGGTTACTCTCTCAGCTGAGATTTGAGGGGTCTTTATAGGCCTCAAGAGGATTCAAATTTGGGCTCCAAAAAGTTGAATTCTCTTAGGTTCCCGATGCTGGAGGTGCCACCGCCCAACCAGGCGGTGCCACCGCCCAGCGCTCGAGTGCTGGGTGGTGCAACCGCCCAGCCAGGAGGTGCCACCGCCCAGCTCTCGGCCTCTGGGCGGTGCCACCGCCTAGTGTAGGCGGTGCCACCGCCTACCCTAATTCAGCACACTGGTTGGGCTCCAAAATTGGCCCAAACCAGTCCGAACTTGGGCCAAATTAGCCCCTACTTGGGTCATAGGATTAACACCTAATCCTAGCCCTAATTAACGTGCTAACTACAATTTTAAAGACATTTTCTAAGCTATTACAAAGTCCATAAGTCAAGACTTCTTCCGACGAGCTTTCGGCGAACTTCCGGCGGTCTTCCGATAAACTCTCGGAAACCATTCTGCGGACTCCCGACAAGCTCGTAGACTTCACGATTTGATCTTGGCGAGTTCCGACGAGCTTCTTCGGCAAGCTCCGATCTTTCTCGGTGAGCTCCGTGAACTTCCGACGAACCTTTTGGCGAGCTTCCGAAAAACCCTTCGACAAGCTCCCTACTCATTCTCGGCTAGTTCCGACAGCATTCCCGACGAACCTTCGGACTTCCGTCGAACTCTAGAACTCCCAACGAATCCTTCGTGCTTGACTCCAGCACTTTGTTTCGCTTTATGTCTTCATCGTTATCGTAGTTAATCCTGCACACACAAGACAAAACTCTACTCCGATCTAGACAATTATTCCGTTTAAGTTCATTGTTTATTTTAGATTTTTGTTTAGTGAACTTATTAAGATTTAGTGTTCGAAGTTCAAGTTCATCATTGTCCTCATCACTTGAGTCATCGCTCAAGTGGTATTCATTTGTCCGGAGTTCCAAATCCTTCCTATTCTTTGGAAGGTGGTTCAAGTGTTCATCATGAGCTTGACATGTCATTTCGTAGGTCATTAAAGACCCAATGAGTTCTTCAAGAGGGAATGTTTTAAGATCTTTGGCCTCTTGAATGGCCGTAACTTTTGGATCCCAATATTTTGGAAGGGATCTTAAGATTTTAGTAGCTAATTCAAAGTTAGAAAAACTTTTACCAAGAGCTTTGAGTCCATTGATGACATCCGTGAAACGGGTGTACATGTCTCCGATGGACTCACTTGGTTTCATCCGGAAAAGTTCATAAGAATGCACAAGAATATTGATTTTGGACTCTTTCACTCGGCTAGTGCCTTCATGAGTGACCTCTAGAGTTCTCCAAATATCAAAAGCCGAGTCGCACATCGAAACGCGATTAAATTCATTTTTGTCAAGTGCACAATATAAGGCATTCATAGCCTTTGCATTTAGAGAAAACATCTTCTTTTCCAAATCATTCCAATGGTTCATTGGAAGAGAAGACATTTCAAATCCATTTTCGACTATGTGCCATAAATTCAAATCCAAAGAAAGTAAGAAAACTCTCATTCGAGTTTTCCAATAAGTGTAGTCCAATCCGTTAAACAACGGTGGACGAACAACCGAAAAGCCCTCTTGAAAGGCATGAAGAGCCATTTCTCTCGGGTGTCAATCCGAAATGAGAAATACCGGGCTCTGATACCAATTGTTAGGACCGGAGTGGCACTAAGAGGGGGGGGTGAATTAGTGCAGCGGATTAAAACGTCGGTTTTGACAATCTTTCTCACGATAACAAACCGAACTCGGAAAGCTTAACTTGAATGCGTATTCATGAAGATGTGCAGCAAAGGTAATAAAGTAAGTATGAAAGTTTGTAGTAAGATAAGCAGCAACAAATAGATGTAAACCAGAGAAGACGGTAGTTTATAGTGGTTCGGTCAATCGTGACCTACATCCACTCCTCCGATTCCTCTTCCGTCGAGGCCACCGGCATCCACTAATGATCTTCCTTTACTAGGCGAAGATCAACCTCCTTCTTACACCCCTCTTACAACCTCTTACAAGTGGTTCACCCTTTTACAAAGATTTCAATGAAAAGAAAGGAGTGAACACTCAAGCTATTGAAAACAAGACTTTTCCTAAAGCTTCTCTCAACTTCTAACTTCTCAAAAGGTTGCTTTCTCAGCTGAGATTTGAGGGGTCTTTATAGGCCTCAAGAGGATTCAAATTTGGGCTCCAAAAATTTGAATTCTCTTAGGTTCCCGATGCTGGAGGTGCCACCGCCCAGCCAGGCGGTGCCACCGCCCAGCCAGGCGGTGCCACCGCCCAGCCAGGCGGTGCCACCGCCCAGCCAGGCGGTGCCACCGCCCAGCGCTCGGGTGCTGGGGGGTGCAACCGCCTAGCCAGGAGGTGCCACCGCCCAGCTCTCGGGTGGTGGGCGGTGTAACCTCCCAGCCCAGGCGGTGCCACCGCCTGGCTCTCGGGTGCTAGGCGGTGCAACCGCCCAGTCTGGAGGTTCCACCGCCCGACACTTGGTTTCTTGGTTGGGCTTCAAACTTAGCCCAAACCAAGTCCAAGTTTGGGCCCAGTTGGCCCCTAACCCAGATTTAGGATTAACTCTTAATCCTAATCCTAATTTCAAGTGAACTACATAACTTGAAAACATTATAAGCATGTCTTCAACCGCGAACGTCGAATCTTGTTCCGGCGAGCTTTCGGCGAACTTCCGTCGGTCTTCCGATAAACTCTCGGAAACCATTCTGTGGACTCCCGGCAAGCTCGTAGACTTCACGATTTGATCTTGGCGAGTTCCGATGAGCTTCTTCGGCAAGCTCCGATCTTTCTCGGTGAGCTCCGTGAACTTCCGACGAACCTTTTGGCGAGCTTCCGAAAAACCCTTCGGCAAGCTCCCTACTCATTCTCGGCTAGTTCCGGCAGCATTCCCGACGAACCTTCGGACTTCCGTCGAACTCTCGAACTCCCAACGAATCCTTCGTGCTTGACTCTGGCACTTTGTTTCGCTTTATGTCTTCATCGTTATCGTAGTTAATCCTGCACACACAAGCTAAAACTCTACTCCGATCTAGACAATTATTACAACGCGAATTGACGTTCTGTTGCCCGGCACGTCATTGGTTGGCGCTTCGTCCGATTCTTCAGCGCATCGTCCTCTCTTGCGGCTTGTTGCCCAATCGGTGGTTTACCTCCGCAACCCCGATATACTTGGCGCAATTCCGCTCTCCTTGGCCCGTTGCCCGACGTCCGAAGCCTTCTGCCGTCCAATACCCTGACGTGATCTCCTCCGGCACAATGTCAATTCATCCTGCGTCAACTGTCTAATTCTGATCGAGTAGACCTGCATTACTCAAAATGCAGTTAAACGTCTAAACACAATCAATTAGTTTCATCATCAAAATCTGAGATTCAACAATCTCCCCCTTTTTGATGATGACAACTAATTGATGACTACTGGAGTTAACCTTAACTCCTCGGAGTTTAACCAAACTCCCCCTATCAATATGCCATTGATAGAACACTTGGATTATCCCAAATCCAAGCAACATTCATCACATGTTATGAAAAATATTTAATCCATCATGCAAATATAAAATATTCAATTCAATGCATGAAGTCATCAATATACTTCTCCCCCTTTGTCATCAACAAAAGGAGAAGTAGCTCTAGCTATTTTAAAAGTTATGCAAGTTTCTACAACATGAAGCTAGATTTTTATCCCAACATATTAGCATAGCAAGATGGCAATTCAACACTTGCTTTTTGTGCAAGATTGCACTTTACTTTTTGAGATAGGCATGATAGCACTTTTGTAAATTTTTGTTTCTTAAGATAGGCATGCTTGGGATGTTTAAGATAGCAAGCTCTTTCTTTTCT
>LVTN01004028.1:0-12605 GCA_001649415.1 Musa itinerans | reverse complement strand
AAAGGCCAAAAGTTCTTCTCCCTCTTTTCTTCTAAGTTTTGATCATTCAAGAGAGGAGTGAAAAATCTGTAAGGGTTGTCTCCTAAGCCCGTCAAAAGGAGTAAAGCTGTAAAAGAGTGGTTGGCCTTCACCTATTGAAGGAAGGCCTCTAGTGGACGTTGGTGACCTCATCGGAGGAGGAAGCCAAAAGTGGATGTAGGTCAAGATTGACCGAACCACTCTAAATCTCGATTTGCATTTATATTCTGCTCTCTATCCTAAACTGCAAACTACCTCTATTACTTTACTTCAACTCTACTTTCGCTTAATCTTAAGTTGAAGTACTTTCTGAATTGGCTTTCGCATCGAAATCATTTTTATCGTACGAACATCATCTTAAATCGTCGAAAGTTTTCTGCTGTACTAATTCACCCCCCCTAGTGCTCTTGATCCTAATGGGTACCGCCTAGCACTGGCGGTAGTATCGTCAGTGCCCCGAAAACCCAAGGATGTGACTATTTGGCTCAAATTTTGAAGTCATTTGAGGCCTATAAATATTTTACTCATTCTTGCTTGAGATAGCAAGAAATGAGCATTAAAAACTTGTGATTCTACTTATGCAAACTCTATTGAAAGCCTTTAGTTCCTTCCTCCTCAATCTTCTAAGTCAATCTAAGGGAGTTGTGAGGACTACTTATAAAAAGAGTTATAAAGGTTCTTTCCTAAACTTGTGAAAAGGAGAAAAAAGTTGTAACAAGGGTGTTTGATCTTTGCCCATTGAAAGAAAATTGTTAGTGAAAGCTGGTGGTCTTGACAGAGGAGGAATCGAGAGTAGACATAGATCACAACGATCAAACTACTATAAATTCGGTGTGCATTTCTTTTGTACTTTTTATTCTTATTACTTACTGATTTAGTTACTCACTACTTTTACTTATATTCTAAGTAAATGTATTTCCGATATGGGTTTCATCGAATGAAATTTTTAGAATTGACTCAACTTTCCGAATGCACTAATTCACACCCCCCCTAAATGCCTTTACGATCCTAACAATTAGTATCAGAGCTCGGTTCTCTCATTTGGTTTAACACCCAAGAGAGATTAAATGATTTTTTTCGACAATCAAGAGGGTCATTTTATCACTCGTCCGCCTATGTTCAATGGGGTGGACTACACGTATTAGAAAACATGAATGATGATTTTTTTGATTTCTATGGACTTTGATTAATAGAATATTATCGAATGTAATTTTTAAAAATCCTCTACACCAATGAATGAGTGGAATGATCTAAAGAAAAAATTATTTTCTTTAAATTCTAAAGCCATGAATGCTTTATTTTGTACTTTAGAACAAAATGAGTTTAATCGTGTTTCTATATGTGAAACTGTATATGATATTTGGCATACACTCAAAGTTACACATGAAGGTATAAGTAGAGTTAAAGAATCTAAGATTAATCTCTTAGTGCATAGTTATGAATTATTTAAAATGAAACTAAGCAAAACTATTAATGACATGTATATCCATTTTATGGATGTTGTCAATGGTTTGAAAGCTCTTGGTAAAAGTTATACTAATCTTGAACTTGTTAATAAAATTTTATCATCTCTTTCAAAAAATTAGGATAAAGGTAACTACTATTCAAGAACCAAAGGACTTAAACTAATTTTTTCTTGGCGAACTCATACAAAGGATCATAAATAACCTATGAAATGACTTGCAAGACATGATAAACATGAGAACAACCTTTCAAAGAATTGGAAGGATATGAAAGTTAGAACCAAAGAAGACCACTCGAGCGAAAACTCAAGTGATGATGATGACTTGGCATTCCTCATAAGAAAATTTAAAAAATTCATAAAAAGAAACAAAACAAATCTTATAAAATAAGATACTAAGAAAAAAAATAAACTAAAAAAAGGACATAATCATCTACTATGAATGCAAGAAGCTAGGACGCTTCAAAAGTGAGTGTCCACAATTGAAGAAGAAGATGCTAACACAAAAGAAGAAAAAAACACTCAAAACGACTTGGGACGAATCAAGTACATCAAAAGACGAAGAGCAAATCAATGAAGATGAGGTGGTGAACTACGTTTTGATGGTTCTTAACAATGAGGTATATGCCACAAATGAAACCCCTTTATCTTATGATGAATTACTTAATACATTTCATGGTTTATATGATGAATTTAAATTAGTTGGTAAGAAATATAAATTGCTAAAAAGATTATACTTCTCTCTCTAGTAAATTTAAAATTTTAAAAAATGAGTATGATAATTACATATTAACTTCTTGTACTAAACGTGAAGAGATAAACTAAGTCAAAAAGGAAAATACATTATTATAACAAACATTAGAAAATTTTAAAATTAGAAACAAATCATTAAACATGATCTTTGCTAACAAAGGTCATGTACATTGAAATGAAGAAATTAGCTTTTTAAGTAGTAACACTCAACAAAAGGCATCTATATTTGTTAAAGGACCCACATTACATTTTTTTTAAATTAAATATAATTTTTGTGGTAGATATGGTTATTATGCCTATAAATGTTCATTTAAAAAACATAGCTCACATAAATTAGTTTGAGTTCCTAAAGGAACCATAAATAACTTAATATATAGATCTAATCATATGGGACCCAAAGTTAAATGGGTACCTAAAGTAAATCCCCCTTTCTTATAAATATGTCTACATCATATGCGTAGCGGAAGAATATAAACAAAAATCCTAGATTTTCACAAAAATATTTCATCATCGTGTGAAAATTGGTACACAAAAATCGTAAAATAAAAAACCACATGTATATGAGAGATGTGTTTTACCTAGGGAGATAATATATCCCTGAAATTTTTTAGATCTATGGAAAAGGATGAAGGAGGTCAACTGTCATCTTCTCTAGCAATGATCTACACAATATGGGCTGTGAAGATGAAGATGCTCCTCGAATCACTTCCTAAATCTCCATATGCCTTAAATAGGGACTACTGACTGAGAAGGAGAAAGGGAGAGGAGAATAGGAGGTAATAACCAAAATGACATAGCTGATGGTCCTTTAGTTCCCTCCTAGTTATAAAGGCCCATTGTCAACTTAACCATAGTGGATCCTGTCCTATTGGGTATTGGATCTCCATCCAACTACCTAATCCTCTTAGATTAGTAGATCTCTACCCAATAATCTCTCATTGGTTCTTATTGGATCTCATCCATAGGATCTAATAATTCAGAAGCTTATTGGATATCCAATAAGATAGGGGATCCAATGGATATCTCATATCTGAACCAATACTCGTCGCAACACCTACCATATGTATGTGACATTTTGAATCTCGAATTTTGATGATGAAATCAATTGATTAACTAGTGATCTAATCCATGTGTTGAGAAAAGTGATGTAGAACTAACTACGATCGTGAAAAGGCAAAACTATTAAAGAAGAATTGAATGTTGGGCCAGAGTCAAAGATCGGGCATTGGATTAGAAGAATCAGAGGATACACCGAAGGTTCGGACGATGCGTCAAAAGCTCACCGGAAGCTCATCGAAAACTCACCAGAAGCTCATCGAAAGCTCACCGGAAGCTCATCGAAAGCTCGCTAGAAGATCGCCGGGAGTGTGCAGAAAGTTTTGCTGGAAGTTCGGATGAACAATTGACATGCTGGACAACTATGATTGTAATTGTTTAGCCTTAATTATCATAGTTAGAGTTTCAATTTGAATTAGTTTTAGGAGAAATCCTACTAACTCAATTAGGGACCAACTAGGCCCAAATTAGGATTGAATTAGGCTTATTGTTTGGCCCATTCAGTGATCCTTAGCTGGCCCAAGCAGTGGCACCACCTGAGGCTCAGCCTCCCAAGCAATCTGAGTGGTGGTACTACCCAGACTAGGCGATGGTATCGTCGGTAGTTAATGTTGCCAAGCAATGATATCGCACTGTTTGTTGAATCTCGGATTTTGATGATAAAATCAATTGATGGGTTAATTGATGTAATCCATATTATTGAGTTAAGTGTGCAGGATTAACTACGATAAACAGAAAACACAAAGCAAGAATACCGGAGTCAAGTTCGATGGACGTTTGATAGTCCGAAGAATCATCGGAGATGCTGCCGGAACCAACCGAGAAGAAATCGGGAACCTGTTGGAATTTTCGAAAGTTCGCCGAAGAGATCGTCGGAGGTTCACGGAGATCACCGAGAAGGCTGGGCTACTCGTTAAAGTCATCGGGAGCTTGCTGGGAGTTCGTCAGAGGAAGTTCGTCGGAAAGCTCGCCGGAACAAGACTCGACGTTCGCGGTTGAAAACTTGCTTATGTTGTTTTTAGTTCAAGTTGCTCACTACGCCCTAATGGCCATCGGAGAAAAGGTAACGGATTTAATTGATGCAGATTTACCTTATCATGAATTATTAAATGCTTTCCATGAGTTATTTGATGAATGCATGATAATTAGTAGAAAATACAAATTGCTAAAAAAGGAGCATGATAGTCTCACTTATGATATTGATAAATTAAAAACTGAATATCATGATAGTTTAGCTCCATGTATAAAATGCCATGATCTAGAATCTCTCGAAAAGGAGAACTTGCTACTTAAGGACACCTTGAAGAAATTTGAGGTTGGTAGCAAATCTTTGAACATGATCCTTACAAATAAGGGTCACGTTCCTAAAAGAAGTGGAATCGGATTTGTGAGGAGTTCTCACCAAAATCCAACCACATTCATTGCGTCTTACATGTTCGGCACCAAAGCAATTGCAACTTTTGTTGCAAATATGGACATAAAACTTATAAATGCCCATTCAAGAAAATTAGTCCGAACAAACTAATTTGGGTTCCTAAGGGAACCATGATCAACTCTATGCAATATGGTGAACAAGTTAAATCAGTTTTTAAGGCACCCAAAAGAAAATGGGTACCTAAAAATAATTCCTTCTTGTAGAAACATACACCATCACAAGCTAGGAGCAAGAGATGGTATCTAGATAGTGGATGCTCAAGACATATGACTGGAGATCCATCTCATTTCTCTATGCTCACTAGCAAAGAAGAAGGGTACGTCACCTTCGGAGACAACAACCAAGGCAAAATCATTGGCAAGGGTACCATAGGTAACAAATTAAATTTTTCTATTGATGATGTCTTACTAGTTGATGGATTGAAACATAATCTCTTGAGTGTTAGTCAATTATGCGATAAAGGTTATATCGTTAGATTTGAATCAAATGTGTGTATTATTGAAAAACCAAACCATAATATAACTATGATTGCATTAAAACAAAATAATGTCTACACCATCAACCTTGATGAACTAGGTAATGAAATATGCTTCTCCGCTTTAAATGATGATGCTTGGCTTTGGCATAGGAGACTAGGCCATGCAAGTATGAAACTAATATCTAAGATCTCATCTAGAGAATTAGTGCGAGGAATTCCAAATATCAAGTTTATTAAGGACAAAGTGTGCGATGCTTGTCAACTAGGTAAACAAATAAAGACTAGTTTCAAACCAAAAACTCAAATTAGCACTACTAGACCATTACAATTGATTCATTTGGACTTATTTGGTCCAATTGACACGACAAGTCTAGGAGGAAGCAAGTATGCGTTTGTAATTGTAGATGACTATTCTAGATACACTTGGACCTATTTCTTAGCTCACAAAAGTGATTGTTTCAAGTGTTTTTCTAAATTTTGTAAACTCTCTCAAAATGAAAAGGGTTTCATGATCTCATCAATTCGGAGTGTCACGGTGGTGAATTTCAAAACCGTGACTTTCAAAACTTTTGTGAAGTTAATGGATACAATCACAACTTCTCCACTCCGAGGAATCCCCAACAAAATGGAGTGGTTGAAAGAAAAAATAGAAACCTATAAGAAATGGCAAGAACGATGTTAAATGAACATAGTCTACCCAAGTATTTTTGGGCCGAAGCCGTAAATACGGCTTGCTACATCATGAATAGGGTCCTAATAAGACCATCTCTATCAAAAACTCCCTATGAATTATGGAATAACAAAAAACCAAATATTTCCTATTTTAAAGTTTTCGGTTGTAAATGCTTTATTTTGAATGAAAGGGATGCCTTAGGAAAATTTGATGCTAAATCCGATGAAGGCATCTTTCTTGGTTACTCTTCCGTTTCTAAGGCTTTTCGGGTTTTTAACAAAAGAACCTTAGTAATAGAAGAGTCTATTCATGTAGTGTTTAATGAAATTTCTAATTTAAAGAAAAATGATTTTGATGATGATCTTGGTTTTGATAATTTGAATTTAAATGAACCCCCTCTTCAAAATTGCAACTTGGATGCACCTTCTTCCGAAATTTCCTTACCCAAGGAATGGAAGTATATTGATGCTCATCCAAAGGAGCTAATTATAGGAGATACATCAAAAAGGGTTAAAACTCGTTTCTCTTTCAAGAATTTTTGTGCTAATGCCGCTTTCCTTTCTCAAATCGAACCTAAATGCATTGACGATGCCATAAAAGATGATTTTTGGGTTATTGCAATGCAAGAGGAATTGAATCAATTTGAGAGGAATAAGGTATGGAAGCTTGTTCCTAGACCTAGTGACCGTTTAGTCATTGGTACTAAATGGGTCTTTAGAAACAAGCAAGACGAAAATGGTATCGTGGTTAGAAACAAGGCTAGATTAGTGGCCAAAGGTTTTAACCAAGAAGAAGGTATCGATTACGAAGAAACCTTCGCTCCCGTGGCTCGATTAGAAGCCATAAGGATGCTCCTTGCCTATGCTAGTAGTAATAATTTTAAACTATTTCAAATGGATGTCAAAAGTGCTTTCTTGAATGGTTTTATTTCCGAAGAAGTATATGTCGAACAACCTCCCGGATTTGAAATTTCTCTTCTTCCTAATCATGTATTCAAATTGACTAAGGCTCTCTATGGCTTGAAACAAGCTCCTAGAGCTTGGTATGAAAGGCTTAGTTCCTTTCTTATTTTAAATAATTTTACGAAAGGCAAGGTTGATACTACATTGTTTATTAAATATTTTGAAAATAATTTTCTTATTGTGCAAATTTATGTTGACGATATTATTTTTGGCTCTTCGGATGAATCACTATGTGAATCATTTGCCAAATGTATGAGTCATGAATTTGAAATGAGTTTAATGGGTGAATTAACTTTCTTTTTAGGATTACAAATCAAACAACTTAGTGGTGGCATATTCCTTAACCAATCTAAATATACATTAAGAACTGTTCACAAATTATTGGTAGATCCTAATCCATTCTAGTTTCCATTAAGATGGTTCATGGAAGTGATATTGCTGTTTCCCTCTTTGAACAGATCATTTAGTGGTCAGCATGAAAGAGAACCTTTTTGGGTAGGACTTTGCGCTAGGTTTCAATCAAATCCTGAATTATCTCAGATTAGGTCTTGTTAGCATGAAACTAATCTCTCAAATATCAACTAGAGAACTTGGAAGAGGAATGCCTAATATCAAGTTTGTCAAAGACAAAGTTTGTGATATATGTCAACTAGGAAATAAATAAAAAGTAGTTTCATATAAAAAAATCAATTAAGCACCTCTAGACCGCTACAATTGATCTACATAGATTTATTTGAACCAATTGATACAAGTCTAGGAGGTAGTAAATACGCCTTTGTAATTATTAATGATTATAGTAGATACACTTGGACATACTTCTTAACACACAAAAGTGATTGTTTTAAATATTTTTCAAAATTTTATAAACTTGTTTAAAATGAAAATGGTTTTATGATTTCGTCTATTCATAGTGATTATGGTGGTCAGTTTTAAAACTATGATTTTCAAAATTTTTGTGAGTCAAATAGGTACAACCATAATTTCTCTACTCCAAGAAATCAACAACAAAATGGAGTAGTAGAAAGAAAAAATAGGAGCTTACAAAAAATGACAAAAATCATGTTAAACAAACATAGTCTACCTAAATATTTTTGGGCCGAAGCCGTTAACATGACATGCTATATCATGAACAGGATTCTCGTAAGACCATTACTTTTCAAAACTCCCTATGAATTATGGAATAATAAAAGACTCAATATTTTATATTTTAAAGTTTTTGGTTATAAATGTTTTATTTTAAATTCCCTATGAAGGCATTTTTCTTAGTTATTCCTCTATTTCTAAAGCTTTTCGTGTCTTTAATAAAAGAACCTTATTATAGAGGAATCCATTCATGTTGTTTTTAATGAGCTTCCCGAATTTAAGAAAAAATAATTTTGATGATAATTTTGATTTTGATGCTTTAAATTTGAATAAAAACTCTCCTCCCCCAAGCAACTTAGATACATCTTCTTCAAAAAGATCCTTACCTAAGGAATGAAAGTATATAGATGCTTATCCTAGGAGCTAATCATTGAGAATACATCAAAATGTGTTTAAACTTATTTTTCTTTTAAAAATTTTGTGCGAATGCAGCCTTTTTATTTCAAATTGAACCAAAATGCATTGATGATGCTCTAAAAGATGATTCATGGGTTTTTGCAATGTATGAGGAGTTAAATAAATTTGAGAGAAATGAGGTGTGAAAGCTTGTTCCTAGACCTAGTGACTATTTAGTAATTAGTACTAAATGAGTCTTTAGAAACAAGCAAGATAAACTTGGTATCATGGTTAGAAACAAGGCTAGATTAGTAGCCAAAGGTTTCAACCAAGAAGAAGGTATTGATTATTAAGAAACCTTTGCTCTTGTGGCTATACTTGAAGCCATAAGGATTTTCCTTGCCTATGCTAGTTCTAATAATTTTAAGTTATTTCAAATGGATGTTAAAAGTGCTTTTCTTAATGGCTTTATTTCCAAAGAAGTTTATGTTGAATAACCATATGGATTTGAGAATGCTATTTTTTTGAATCATGTTTTTAAGTTGTCTAAGGCTCTTTATGGTTTGAAACAAGCCATTATTGAATCTCATATTTTGATGATGAAACCAGTTGATAATTATTGATGATTTGATTTGTGTTTTTAGTGACATAGAATGCTTCGATCAGGATGAGACAATTTAAGCAAGAAAAATCATGTTTTGCCGGAGCAAAACATGTCAGAAGATTGGATGTCGGGCCGGAGGATCGGTCGACATATCGACAGAAGGCTTCGGGCCATGGATTCGGGCATCGGGCCAAGAAGAGCATATATTGCGCCAAGGATATCAGAGTTGCAGAGTCAACTGGCCGATTGGGCAATAGGCCGCAAGAGAGGACGATGCGTCGAAGAATCGGATGAAGCGTCGAGGGACTAATGACATGCCGGACAACGTGATTAATGCTTAGTATTAATTGTCTAGATCGAAGTATGTTTTTACATGTGCAGGATTAACTACAATAGCAAGGCATAAAGCAAAATAAAGTCTCGGAGTCAAGGATGCGATTTCGTTGGGAGTTCGAGAGTTCGTCGAAAGTTCGAACGTTCGTCGGAAGTTCTGGCAGAACCAACCGAGAAGTCTCGGAGCTTGCTAGAGAAGCTCATCAGAACTCACCAAGAAGATCGTCATGAAGTCCAGGAGTTTGCCGGGAGTCCACCGGAACATTGTCGAGAGATCGTCGGAAGTTCGCCGGAAGAAACTAGACTTATGGACTTGTTTAGCTTAGAATATGTCTTAGGAATCATAGTTAGCACGTAATTGGGCCAACCCAATTAGGGGCCAGCTGGGCCCATGTAAGGACTGTATTGGGCCCAATGAGAGGCCCAAACAGTGACCCAAGAGGCAGCACTGTCATGGCATAGTCTTCGAGACTATGTCAGGCGGTGGTACCACCTAGTGTCAGGTGGTGGTACTGCCCAGTGCAGTGTCAATGTCAAACTGACACTAGTGGTGGTACCGCCCATGCTCGAGAAACCCCGGATGAGATATTTTTAGGCTCTAAATTTGAATCAAGTTGAAGCCTATAAATACCCCTCTCATCCCTGGTTAAAGAACACAAGCACAGAGAGTTTAAAAGTAAAGAAACACTACTGCAATCTCTTGAGAAATTTCCTTCTCCACTCTAAGTTTAGAATTCTGTAAGAGGAGTATAAGTGCTTGTAAGGGTTGTCTCCTAAACTCGTGAAAAAGAGAAGAGGGGTGTAAGAAGGAGGTTGATCTTCCTCTATTAAAGGAAGATCGTTAGTGGATGCCGGTGGCCTCGGCGGAAGAGGAATCATGAAGTGGATGTAGGTCACGACGACTGAACCACTATAAATCGGTTTGCATTCTTGTTCTGCTTTTAATTCTAGCATTGCAAACTGATTTACTTACTTCACTTGCTCATTACATTCTTGTAAATATTTTAAAGTTAAACACTTTCCAAGATCGGTTTTCAACGTACGAAGATTTCACGAAACCGACAAAAGTTTTCAGCTGCACTAATTCACCCCCCCCCTCTTAGTGCCGACCCCGACTCTTGATCCTAATAATTGGTATTAGAGCCTCGTTTTCTCATTTAGTTTAACACCCAAAGAGAAATGGCTCTTTTCGGCTTTCAAGAGGATCACTCTCTCATTCGTCCTCCCTTCTTCAATGTGACGGACTACACTTATTGGAAAACTCGAATGAGAGTTTTCTTGCATTCGTTGGATCTCGATTTATGGAATTTAGTCAAATTTGGTTTTCAAATGTCTTTTCTTCCAATGAACCATTAGAATGATTTAGAGAAGAAGACGTTTTCTTTAAATGCTAGAGCTATGAATGCTCTATTTTGCGCCTTAGACAAAACTAAGTTTAAACGGGATTCTACTTATGAAACGACTTTCGATATTTGGCGCACTCTTGAAATCACACATGAAGGAACTAGCAAAGTTAAAGATTCAAAAATTAATTTTTTAATGCATGATTTCGAGCTTTTTTGAATAAAACCGAGCGAAATCATTGTTGACATGTACACTTGTTTTATAGATGTCGTCAATGGTTAAAAGCTTTTGAAAAATATTTTTCGAATTTTGAACTTGTTAACAAGATTTTACGATCACTTTCTAAAAATTGGGATTCGAAAATAACGGCTATTCAAGAATCAAAAAATCTGAATACTTTTTTGATCGAAGAACTTATCGAGTCTCCAATGACCTATGAAATGACATGCAATACACATAAAGAACTTGAGAACTATCTTCCAAAGGACAGGAAGGATTTCGGACTAAGAACAATCGAAAACCACTCGAGCATAAGCTCAAGTGATGGTGAACTTGAACTCACTATGAAATTTAAAATGTTCATGAAACAACAATTGAAGAACAAAAATAAACTTAAAAGGAGCGGAACTACTTGCTATGAATGCAAGAAGAAGTTGCCAAAAGACAAATCGAGCTCCTCCGAAGATGAGGAGAAAATCAACAAACGCAAGGTGGCAAACTACATCTTAACGGCTTTTAACGATGAGGTAATCAAAATGCCTTTAGTTTATTTTGAAATTACATAATGCTTCTCATGACTTATTTTTAATTTAGTTTAAGAAAATTAAAATTTTTTTTGAATTGCATGTTTAATGAAAATACAAAAATAAAATAGGAATCATGCTTATCATTCTAGTAATTTTTGAAAATAATCATGAAAATTGCATGTTTATGATAAACAAAATGATTTTGATTAAAAATGCCTTATGAAATCATGTTTGATGATATCATGCCTAATAAATTTATTTTTTGAAATTATGCATGATGATTTGAAGTAATAATAAGTTTTGGGTAATTTATGGTTTATTGATCTTGATGATTTCCATGATGATATTTGCTCTATCGATTTTAAACTATGATGTATGCTTTTCATACGAAAAACTTGAGCATGCTTATATGAAATCAATCACTTAAAATGTATCACATAAAAAGAAAAATATATTATTGGATTTAAAATCATGAATCTATTTATGAATTTTGTGAACCATGAAATTGATTTTGATAATTTAAATTTAATGGGTTTTATCGAAATCACATTCTTGATTTCTCAAAATTTATAACATGAAATCTTTTATGAATCAAGATTTTTTACTCTTTATTCTCTTGCATTTTGAGAAAATTTTCAATATGAATCATAAGAGTTCTTATGCATGAATTGAAATCTCTCTCCTACGTTTCCTTTTGTCATTTACTAAAGAGAAAAATGATCCAAATAAATCATGAATGTTCTTTCGGTATTCATGAATTGATTATAACTTGAAAATCTTTTATGAATCAAGATTTTTCATGATCTGCTAAGAATTCTTTTTGTCATTTTATTTAGGAGAAGTTATGATCATGCATGGTATAATGTAATTTGACATTTTGATACCATCATGATTTGAAATATTTATGATTTGGAATGACACATGCAATACTTATGCTTTTTATTATAAAGATGTATGTGATGTATTGCATATAATATGTATCATGAATGCTCTAAATGATGAATATTTGGTATCATGATCAAAATGTTGATAATTGCTTAAAAATTTTAATGTTTTAGTATCATGTATGATATGCTCATAATGATGATTGATTTATTTTTCGGTATCATGCATGAAAAATGAAATGTAAGATTTTAAAATTGTGCATGTTTTAATTTGAAAATATAATGATGCACAAATAAGATTGATACTTTACCTTTGTCATGATTTGAAGATTGTAGTATAAGGAAATGAATTACATTATTGTAGTGTTATTCCCTTCT
>LVTN01004024.1:0-14151 GCA_001649415.1 Musa itinerans | reverse complement strand
GCTAGGTTTCAATCTAATCCTAAATTATCTCATCTTAAGAGTATTAAAAGAATTTTTAGATATCTTAAAGGAACTCCCAATTTAAGATTGTGGTATCCGAAATCCGATAAATTCGATTTAATAGCTTATGCTGATGATAATTTTGGTGGGTGCAGGATAGATAGAAAAAGTACATCCGGAACATGCCAATTTTTAGATATGCACTTTTTTCTTAGACTTCCAAGAAACAAAATTTAGTTGCACTATCTACAGCGGAAGCTGAATATATTACTGCAAGTGCATGCTGCGCACAAGTTAAATACTAAGCAATAATCATGTTGTCCGGCATGTCATTGGTCCCTCGACGCTTCGTCCGATTCTTCGGTGCATCGTCCTCTCTTGCGGCCTATTGCCCAATCGGACAGTTGACTCCGTAACTCTGATATCCTTGGCGCAATATCCGCTCTTCTTGGCCCGATGCCCGAATTCACTACCTGAAGCATTCTGTCGATATGTCGACCGATCCACCAACCTGACGTCCAATCTTCTAACATGTTTTCCCCCAGCACAACATGATTCTTCCTGCTTTAATTGTCTCATCCTGATCGAGGCATCCTTCGTCACTCAAAACGCAGATTAAAACATAAACACATATCAAGTGGTTTTATCATCAAAATACGAGATTCAACAATCTCCCTCTTTTTTATGATGATACCACTTGATGATGGAGTTAACCTTAACTCCCGGAGTTTTAAACAAACTCCCCCTATCAATATGCTTATTGGTAGAAACTCTTGGATTCAAAAATCCAAGCAACATGTCATGATCAAATCATGCATGTCATCAACATACTTCTCCCCCTTTGTCATCAACAAAAAGGAGAAGTACCACTATCCATATGTTTAGAATATTAGTTCAACTCATTGAATGAAAAACATAATATCAAGTTTTATCATCATGCAATTTGAAGTTAGAAAATTTAGCAAGTGTTACATTATGCTTAGAACATTTAAGCTATCAAGTTTTAGATATGCAAGGTAATAAGATAGCAAATTCTTTCTTCTCTTTTGAGAAGTGCCAATTTTTGTTTCCTTTGCAAAAACGCAAGCTAATGAAATGTTACATTATTTTACAACATGGAAGCTAACAATTTGAGATGTTCAAGAAGCAAGTTCTTCGTCATGCAAGCTAGCAATCTTACAACATTTTAGAACATGCAAGCTAGCAATTTAGGGATGTTCAAGAAAGCAACTCTTGCTTCTTGAAATATGTAAGTTTGCTAGATGTGCACGTTAGCATGTTTTACTTCTCTTTGCGATGTGCAAGATAGCATATTTTTGCATCTTCTTGAGATTTGCAAGATAGCACTTCTTGCTTCCTTTTTGAGATTAGTACTTTAATCTAGACAATTAATACTAAGCAATAATCATGTTGTCCGGTATGTCATTAGTCCCTCGATGCTTCGTTCGATTCTTCAACGCATCGTCCTCTCCTGCAGCCTATTGTCCAATCAGCTAGTTGACTCCGCAACTCCGATATCCTTGGCGCAATGTCCGCTCTTCTTGGCCCGATGCCCAAATCCACGGCCCGAAGCCTTTTGTCGATACGTCGACCGATCCACCGGCCTGATATCAAATCTTCTGACATGTTTTCCTTCGGCACAACATGATTCTTCCTGCTTTAATTGTCTTATTATGATCGAAGCATCCTGCATCACTCAAAACGCAGGTTAAAACATAAATACTTATCGATTGATTTCATCATCAAAATCTGAGATTCAACAGGAGATCCAATACCCAATAGGGGAGGATCCATTAGGGTTAAGTTGACAGGGGACCTCTATAAATAGGAGTGATTTAGTGGTTCATAGGTTAGAGCCTTTTGCTTGCCGCTCCCATTCTCCTCCTCCTCTCCACCTTAGAGCAGGCCTGGAGTTTTGAGGACCATCATCGCAGCCCTACTGTGTGGATCACCGCTAGAGAGGAGGGCACTTGACTTCCTTCACCCTCTCCTAGAGATTTGTAAGTAACATGTTTTCCCCCAGCACAACATGATTCTTCCTGCTTTAATTGTCTCATCCTGATCGAGGCATCCTTCGTCACTCAAAACGCAGATTAAAACATAAACACATATCAAGTGGTTTTATCATCAAAATACGAGATTCAACAATCTCCCTCTTTTTTATGATGATACCACTTGATGATGGAGTTAACCTTAACTCCCGGAGTTTTAAACAAACTCCCCCTATCAATATGCTTATTGGTAGAAACTCTTGGATTCAAAAATCCAAGCAACATGTCATGATCAAATCATGCATGTCATCAACATACTTCTCCCCCTTTGTCATCAACAAAAAGGAGAAGTACCACTATCCATATGTTTAGAATATTAGTTCAACTCATTGAATGAAAAACATAATATCAAGTTTTATCATCATGCAATTTGAAGTTAGAAAATTTAGCAAGTGTTACATTATGCTTAGAACATTTAAGCTATCAAGTTTTAGATATGCAAGGTAATAAGATAGCAAATTCTTTCTTCTCTTTTGAGAAGTGCCAATTTTTGTTTCCTTTGCAAAAACGCAAGCTAATGAAATGTTACATTATTTTACAACATGGAAGCTAACAATTTGAGATGTTCAAGAAGCAAGTTCTTCGTCATGCAAGCTAGCAATCTTACAACATTTTAGAACATGCAAGCTAGCAATTTAGGGATGTTCAAGAAAGCAACTCTTGCTTCTTGAAATATGTAAGTTTGCTAGATGTGCACGTTAGCATGTTTTACTTCTCTTTGCGATGTGCAAGATAGCATATTTTTGCATCTTCTTGAGATTTGCAAGATAGCACTTCTTGCTTCCTTTTTGAGATTAGTACTTTAATCTAGACAATTAATACTAAGCAATAATCATGTTGTCCGGTATGTCATTAGTCCCTCGATGCTTCGTTCGATTCTTCAACGCATCGTCCTCTCCTGCAGCCTATTGTCCAATCAGCTAGTTGACTCCGCAACTCCGATATCCTTGGCGCAATGTCCGCTCTTCTTGGCCCGATGCCCAAATCCACGGCCCGAAGCCTTTTGTCGATACGTCGACCGATCCACCGGCCTGATATCAAATCTTCTGACATGTTTTCCTTCGGCACAACATGATTCTTCCTGCTTTAATTGTCTTATTATGATCGAAGCATCCTGCATCACTCAAAACGCAGGTTAAAACATAAATACTTATCGATTGATTTCATCATCAAAATCTGAGATTCAACAGGAGATCCAATACCCAATAGGGGAGGATCCATTAGGGTTAAGTTGACAGGGGACCTCTATAAATAGGAGTGATTTAGTGGTTCATAGGTTAGAGCCTTTTGCTTGCCGCTCCCATTCTCCTCCTCCTCTCCACCTTAGAGCAGGCCTGGAGTTTTGAGGACCATCATCGCAGCCCTACTGTGTGGATCACCGCTAGAGAGGAGGGCACTTGACTTCCTTCACCCTCTCCTAGAGATTTGTAAGAAATCAGGAATATACAATCTCCCTAGGTAACACAATCTTTATTATATGTAGTTTTTTATTTTGCAAATTTTTACGCACCAATCTTTGCATGACAACGAACAAATCTTTGGGGAATTGGGGATTTTATTTTTTATTTTTCCACTCCGCATGTGATGTCACCCCCAAGATTTTCCAACAACAACCACTACCCATGCCGGACTCGGTGTGGACTAACATCTCTATGGACTTCATCGAAGGGCTACCACCTTCCAAAGGTAAAAGCACAATTCTCGTAGTGGTTGATTGACTTACGAAATATGCTCATTTTTGTGCTGAGCGAAATCCCTACACTATTGCTAGCATTGCCCAGAATTTCATAGAAAATATTGTTTAACTACATGGGATGCCAAGGTTCATTGTAAGTGATCGTGATAGGATCTTCACTAGTAAATTTTGAACTGAGTTATTTCAATTATAGGGCACCAAACTCAAGATGAGCACAACATATCATCCACAAACTGACGGCCAAACAAAGGTGGTGAATAGGTGTTTAAAGATGTACCTTTGGTGTTTCGCTAGTGACTGGTCAAAGCAGTGGGCGAAATGGCTTCCCTGGGCTGAATGGTGGTATAATACTAAATATCATTCCTCTACAAAATGTGCCCCTTATGAAGCACTGTATAGTCGGCTGGCCCCTATGATTCTAAAGTATGTAATTGGCTCGGCCAAGAGAAATTAGATCGACCAAGAATTGATTGACAAGGACAAACTCCTATAACTGCTAAAGGATAATCTCTCTACTGCTCAAGCTAGAATAAAGCAGCAAGCTGATACACGATGAAGCGAAAGAGAATTTTCAATAGGAGATTGGGTTTATCTTTGCTTACAGCCATACAAGCAACTCTTCATCAACACACGAACCTCCATGAAGCTATCCCCATGTTTTTATGGGCCCTATCAGATCATAGAGCATATTAGAGCCATGGCGTACAGACGTAAATTGCTTGAGGATGCCAAAATTCACCCTGTCTTCCACTTGTCATACATGAAGCCCAAATTAGGAGAACATGAGTCACCCTAGATCTAACTACCCAACACCACTGATGATGGAGATATTCAAGCCCAACCACAAGCCATCCTTGACCGTAGAATTATGATGCGTTGCCAACATCTCTCTATTGAAGTACTAATGTATTGGAATAATTTACCACTTGAAGACGCCACATAGGAATCACATGAGGAGCTGAAGACCCGGTTCCTTGAGTTCATGGAACCTCAACCTTGAGGACAAGGCTGATTTGGAGAGGGTGGGCTTGATAGGACCCTAGCAGGGTTGGATCATACTCAACCAAGAAACAGCTAATAAAACCCTATGAGATTGTAATAAACCCCACCTAATCGCCTCTAACATATAAAGAAGAGTGGTTAGAGTTTATATTTGGGCCTTTGGGCTTCTTAGCCACCACCCCCTTTTACTGGGCTGGTTGGTTAGGGTTGAGGGCAAAATGGGTAACTCACTTGGGAAGCAGCCCCTAAGGCTAGGGTTTGGAGCTCTATATAAGCATGTAGCTTCCATTTGTTTGAGAATAAGATCTATGAAGCCATTTGACCAACTTCTAGGAGGGTGGAACCCCTATAGCATTCCAAGGAGTGATCTCCCTCAAAGATCAATCTATATAGAATTCCTTTGGGGTTCTATCATATAGCTCTTTTTTTTTTAGTATTTTTTAAGTCTATTTTTCTCTCTCGAGTTTAGTTGTGATACTAAGTTATAGGAGGTAAGAGATATATTATACAAATGAGTGTGGAGGTTCTCTCCTAAACATTTAAAACAGAATAAATTATAATAAGAATAGTTGATCTTCATATATTGAAAAGAAGATCGGTAATAAAAGCCAATGGCCTTAGGAGAAGATGAATCGAGAGTGGACATAGATCGAAAAGATCGAATCACTATAAATCAATTTAAATACCTTCTTTTGCTTACAACTTTTATTTGTGATTACTTATTATTATTCACTTTACTTATTATCATTCAAGTTGAAAAAATAGAATAACTATAAATCAATTTGCATGCCTTCTTTTACTTTTAACTTTTATTTGTGATTGCTTACTTATTATCATTCATTTTACTCACAACCCTTACACGCACTCAATATTTTGTTAATTATGTTTTCAATATATATTTTTGATTAAACTTTAAAATTAATTAAAATTTACTATAGTACTACTCATTTACCCCCTCCTCTTAATGTCATTATGATTCTAACATTATCTACCTATAATATTTACAAATACTTGAACTAAGTGTTAATTAATTTAAGTCCCCATAAATTATAAATATTAATTTTATTATAAGTTTTAAGATTCTATAAGATAATTTCTTTGAGAGTTTAAGTGGTCATTATGGAAATTAAGAATGTTCTCACATATTTTTAAAAAATGAAAAAAAATTTAAAATTTTCACACTTGATCTTAAGTTTTTGTTTATATATTTTAAAAATCGTAATATTTATATTCATTAATAGTAGAAGAAGAAAATTAATAATAATAAAATAGCGAGCGAAATTGTTTTTGACTATTGAATTGAAACACCATAACTCCGTTAAGAAACATTGAATCGGTTAACTGATCCGATTCAATCGATTTGGCCACGTGAGCTTAGATAAGAAAACAAATGTTTGAAGGACTTCTAAAGAAACAGCTGTGTACTTGAGCGCTATTCGGAAAAAAACTCAAAAATAATTTTTTTCTGAAAAATTATCTCTTTTAATTATCGATGATGGATTTTGTTGACAAAATCAGACAATAAAAATAGTGGTTCAATCATATTGTCGTGAGCTTGAACCGGTGGTAGACCGGCTTACAAATGCCGGTCTTACGAAAGCACCGGCCCAACCCATGGACTATGGGTCAGCAAGAAGTGACCCAATGAGCTCCTTTCCACATAGCATTATGTCAAATGAGAAATTAAATTATGTCCCGGCGCGTGCACATCCATCAAATCTGCTGCCTTGTCAAATGAGAAATTAAATTATGTCAAATAACATTGAGTTGTCGCCTACATGAAATCGCATCATGCTTTGCGGATAAGAACAAGCGTCTCTGAAACACGACTGCAGTACTAAATCATGTGCTTCTTCCTTGGTCAAACACTCCAATCAATGCCATCAATCATGTCTCCCCTCTCGGTAAAACATAATACAAGGAAAACCACAAAATCTTGTTTCCTCGTGACTACGACAGCCGTCTGATTTGGTACGAACGGCCGTGGCTGAAGATTATGTTATCCTTCCTGGGTTCCTTTTTTGTGTTACAATTTGACCACAACAACGCTCGTCTTCTGAAACATTTTGAAGTGTTCCTCTTTAATAAATACTTTTGGAAATAGATTAAGAGCAGCTTTCGCAATCAAAATAATGTTCGCTAATTATCCATCTTTGTAATTTTGTGAAGACGAAAATAAAGTAATGCCAACCATCGGCGCCCTTTCCCCAATGCGTAGTAACCGCAGGTAGGGAAAGTAAGGGCACCTACACCTCTCAGGCCACTGATTCTTGGATGCTTTTCGATCTCCCCATCCATCCAGTCGCGCTGATGAATCTAGAAACCGATTAAAGATCTTTAGTCAGCAACTGCGAAACCAGTCCAGATTCCATGAAAAGCCTCGACCTTCGTTCATCTTTTTGAAGGTGGTGTTAGCTTTCCGATGCTATCTTATGGGCTTTTCCTGGTAGATTTGTTGTATCCTTCCTTCTGCTTTGATTCTCAACAAAGTTCTGATGCTGATCCGAGATATTGAAGATTCATGATGTAGAATAGCTTGTTTTTATACGAAAGATCTGATTTTTTTTTTTTATGGATCTTTGTTTCTCATATTATGTGCAAATATTTAACTGAATATTCTGTGCCATATCTTAGATCTGCGTATAAGAATCAATGCTTTGTTTTCTAGATATATTTCGTGGAATTTGGATCAGAAATTGTTGACATGCTATTCAAAATTTTTTTTACAGAATCTGTGAAGAAAAATCCTTCTGCACCTGCGCGCCAATTGTACCTTGGGCATCGCGTTCTGTAATGCCTGGTATTTGTGCAAAGTATTGGATATATTATAGGAGGAAAGAAAAATTTTTGGTGATTCTTGCAGAGTATTAGATATACTCAAGCAAGAGAGGAGGATTCTTGGTGATTTTTGTTAGAATGGCTCGAGGAATGGCCAATGGAAGCGATAATTTGCTGTCAGCAGTGCTGCCCTTGTTGAAACTGTTGTGCCTCACTGTCATAGGTCTCATCCTCGCACACCCTCGAATCCAAATCGTTCCTCGGGCCACCTTCAAACTCCTTAGCAAGCTGGTCTTCGCCCTCTTCCTCCCCTGCCTCATCTTTGTCCACCTCGGCCAGTCGGTCACCCTTAGTGACGTCTTGCTTTGGTGGTTCGTGCCGGTCAATGTGCTCATTACCACAGCGACAGGCTGTGTTCTTGGATACATAGTCGCTATCATTTGCCGTCCACCGCCCCAATTCTTCCGGTTCACCATCATCATGTCCGGTTTTGGCAACACAGGTAACCTCCCAATTGCCATAGTTGGATCAGTGTGCCATGGCTCGGATAATCCGTTCGGACCTGATTGCCATCGGACTGGCATTGCGTATGTGTCATTTTCCCAGTGGGTCGCAGTCATCCTAGTTTACACATTCGTTTATCACATGATGGAGCCGCCAATGGAGTACTATGAGATTGTCTCTGAAGAGAATGAGATTGAGGAAGAACTGATTAGTAATATCAGTAGGCCATTGCTTCATGAAGCTGAATGGCCAGGAATGGTAGATAAAGAAACAGCACATTCCAAGACACCATTTATAGCCAGAGTGTTCATGAGCATTTCTGGGTCATCTCAAAACACTTTCCCAGACATTGATTTCTCTGAGGAGGGAGGTGTTGCTGCTGGGCCTAGTAGTCCAAAGTCCCTTAGGTGCTTGGCAGAACCAAAGGTTGTCCGAAGGATTAGAGTTGTGGCAGAGCAGACTCCAATTCAGCACATCCTTCAGCCCCCAATGATTGCTTCTTTATTGGCACTTATAGTGGGAATGGTTCCAGTGTTTAAAGATATTGTATTTGGGTATGATGCGCCACTTTCTTTCATCACTGATAGTTTGGACATCCTAGCAGGAGCAGTGGTTCCTTCAGTAATGTTAATTCTTGGAGGAATGTTGGCAGAAGGTCCTAATGATTCAGCTCTTGGCATTAGAACTACAATCGGAATCATTGTTGCAAGGCTTTTGGTGCTTCCATTGATTGGGATTGGAGTGGTCGCTTTGGCTGATAAGTTGCATCTTTTGATTGAAGGAGACCAGATGTACCGATTCGTTCTTTTGTTGCAGTACACCACACCAAGTGCTATATTGTTGGGAGCCATTGCTAGCTTGAGGAATTATGCCGTGAAGGAAGCTTCAGCACTCTTGTTCTGGCAGCATATATGTGCTGTGGTGTCTCTCTCAGTTTATATTGTTATTTACTTCAAGCTGCTCTCCTATGTTTGAGGTGATGCCCTTGTGTTTCTTTCTCTTAAGGATGCCTGTTAAGCCTGTGATTGCAAATTAGTGAACTCTTTGTTAGTTTGCCTCATATGATGCTTAATGAGTTTAAAGGTATAATTTTGTAAATAGCTCAATTAAATAATGTTGGTTCATATAAGGTTTGTGATTTTGTATGTGATCCTTCAGCAAAAACACAATATGACAATTCCTTAGGATCTTGTATGCATGTAGAAGTGCTCTACATTTTCAGCTGGCTTTCTTAGTATAACTTACTATAGACATGAAATTAAAAAAAAAAAAAATTTTGAGCTTCCTCTTTTAGCAAGATGATTTTGCTCATGATTTCTAATGGCTCTCTTGTTCTCTGCTTCCTTGTTTGAGTTACTAGACTTGAACATAATATGAGAGAGTGGTATTCTGAATTAGATGTTGCATGGCCCTTGATTCTTCTTATAGTTCGTGGTTCTTAACTCAATAGATACATCCTTGTGCAGGATGCTGATTATAACCATCACATTTTCACAGATATAGTAAAGTAAGATACAAATAGGCATCTTTAACTAGCTTCTAATTGTGCATAATTTGATTGCTTCTAATTGTGCATAATTTGATTGATATTGGTGTATTATTATTGGGGCTTGCGAGCCTTCATTTTATTTCTCGTTTATTGTCGGACCTGCGTGTTTATGATTAAGTTGTAATCACATGAAGAGGTGCAGCGAGAGCGTGGAAGCGATAGCGGGACCCACGAGGCTGAGACGGACGATCGCGATACATGGAGATGCGTCGATATACCAACAGAATCGATGAGGATGAAATGGACGATCACAAGGCATGGAGATGCACCGTTGTATACATAGATCTTGATGTGAGTGATTAGGCCCATTGGCTCAGGCCTGATCATATTAGGATGTGGTCCATGATCATTTGGTGTGATTGTTCATGTGATGTGTGATTATTTATATACCTACTATATATATATATATATTTGTATGTGATGTAAATATATATTAAATATGTATATGTGTGACACGTCATATTAGAAGATCAAATCAAAAATCCTCTCTCTTTATAATATTAAGTCGGTAAACGTGAGGCAATTAGATTAACCCATATGGTCTTCGATCATTATAGGTAGGGATCGATTCCCAATGTAGGTTGAGTTGGTCGAGTCGCTCGAGGCTCACCTATTTCGCGATTCGCTATCTTGCCTATGACATAGATGTCTCCGGTGACCTGATGACATGGTATTCTTGGTCGAGTCACTCGAGGATATATTATCGAATCAGACTTATCTTGTAACGATAATGATGACTTAACCGAACACCATGGTTGGTCTAGTCACTAGAGGCCATGGTGGTTCGGAGACCAAACATGATGAAAATCACAAGGAGTTGTGATTGGTAAGAGTTGCCTACATTTATGGGCTTAGCGTAATTGGTCGAGTCACTCGAGGTTATGTTAAGACGTCGATTGGATCCCAATCCCCACAAGAGATCTGTCGGGGGTCTATTCACATACTAGAGGGAGTTGTGTGATTCGCGAGAAAATAGTAGTAGATTAAGATAGAAGTCCTTATCTTAATTGTTTATTTTTCTGTAAAATTTGCATGTTATTTACTTTTGCTACATCTTTATTTTTAGAAATATGTCGCATTCAAATCCCTTACGTGACATATTTGATGTCAACCACCTCACTAGTCCAAATTACATCGATTGGCTCCACAACCTGATAATCATTCTCACGGTAGAGAAAATCGCATATGTCCTTAATATAGTGATGCCTACACCCGATAAAGGGGCAAGCGAGGATGAAATCGCTCGCTACGTGAAGTACATAGATGACTCCACTCTTGCTTAGTGTTACATGTTAAGCTCCATGAATCTTGAGTTATAGAGACAACATGAAAAGATGGATGCTAGATCCATTATCCTACATCTCCGAAAATTGTTTGAGGAACAGGGAAGGACTTAGCGATATGAGAACAATCTTCCCCTTTTTGATAATGACAACCAATTGAGACGGAGTTTAAACAAACTCCCCCTATCAATATGCCATATTGATAGAACCTTGAATTCAAGCTGAATTCAAGTCAAAGAAAATTTAATCAAGAAATCATTATGAGTCCAAGCAATATAAAATCATACATAATCAATTTTTTTCAATACATCATTCTATACATGATCATCAACATAACTTCTCCCTCTTTATCATCAACAAAAAAGAGAAGTGCAACTAGTAAGTTTTTGGAGATATGCAAGTTTTGAAATATACAAGCTAGCAAATTTTTTCATTACTTTACAACATGCATAATCACCAAATCATCATTAATTTTAAAGATTTGTAAGATTATAAATTTTGCGAGTTTACATTTTTGCTTCTTAAGATAGGCAAGCTAGTAATTTTTGGTGATGTTCAAGATAACAAGTTCTTTCCTTCTCTTTTGAGAAGTACAAGTTAGCAATTTTGCTTCTACTTGGGATGTGCAAGCTTGCAATTCTTGCTTCTCTTTTGAGTTGAGCAAGCTAGCAAGTTTTAGATATGCAAGCTAGTTCTTTCTCCTCCTTTGTCATTGTCAAAAAGAAGGGAAGAAAATAATTTTGTAGTTTTTTTTTTCTTTGTAATAATTTTCAAATCATGACAAAGATAACAAGAAAAATTTTGTGATGAGATATACTTCATGAATACAAGGAATTATGCATAGTAAAAATTATATCATAAAAGATAAGATCATGTGATAATTCTAAGAATTCACAAGAAAAATCATGATTCATTGGACAAAAAGATTGTCGATTCATGCATTTAAATAAATATTTTTAAACCATCATTACTTCAACTTATCATGCATAATTTCTAAATGTAAAATCATCAAACATGATATAAACATTTATTTTCAGAACCTTCATCATTACTCCCATGCATGATACTAAAGCATTCATGATACCAAACATTAAATCAATATTTTTAAGCATGTATCACTTCATGATTGTTGGTACCAAACATTCATCATTTATTTTCTCTCCCTTTGTCATAGCCAAAAGGAGGGGAATAATATATAACAAAACTTAAGTCATAAATTATCAAGATGTCAAGTAGCATATCATGGTTTACAAGAACAAGTTTTCTTTTTAGTGAAAACCAAAAAGAATCGTAGGAGAACAATATCTCAATTCATGCATATAAAATCTTCAATCATTAAAATCATGATTCATCTAGAAAATTTTTCTTTTTAGTAAATGACAAGAAGAAACAAGGAGAAAAAAGATCTCAATTCATAGAAAGATCTCAAGTTATAAATCTTGAAAAATCAAGATAAAGCTCATTCAAATTCAAATCATCAAATCAAAACCGTTTTCAATAGATTCAAAAAGAAACATAGATAGATTCATTAATCTCTCCTTTTTAAAAAATAAAAAAAATTAGAGAAATTTTTCAAGGAGAAAACTTTCCTCTTTTTAGTGTTTCAATTCATATGATTGATTTCATATAAGTATGCCTTTGTTATTTATGCCAAATCAAAATATGCATCATGTTCAAAATCGAAAAGCAACTTCCAATATGGCAAAGATCAATAAGCCATAAATTACAAGAATCATCATACATAATTTCGAAATATAAACTTATTAAGCATGATCATTATGCAACATTACTTTAGGCATGATATCAAAACATGGTTCAAGTTTTTTTTTTTAAGGTACAACATGCACAATTTCACATTAAGCAAGATTTCAAACCTCTTAACATTTTCATCATGACATCATGGTTTTAGAAAGCATTTTCAATCAAAATCGAAAATCATCAAGATACATTATTTCTTCTTAAAAAAAAACATAGGATTATCATTAGATTTAAATCTAACATTTTATTCCTTTATCATAAAACATGTAATTTTTATTATCATTTTCAAAATTACTATCATGATCCCAATTTTTAGCATTTTCATTACATTATTAAACATGTAATTTTCAAGAAAAATAATTTTTCTAAACTAAATTAAAAATAACTTATGAAAAGCATCATGTAATTTCGAAATAAATTAAGGGGATTTTGGTTACCTCGTCGTTGAAAATCTTAAAGGCAAAGTTCTTCATTTCGTCTTCATCGATTTGCTCCTCATCATCGTATGAGCTCGATTCATTCCAAGTCGCCTTGAGTGCACTCTTCTTCTTTGGTAACTTCTTTTTAAGTTCATTTTTATTCTTTAATTCTTGTTTAATGAACCTTTTAAATTTTATAGTGAGAAGTTTGAGTTCATCATCACTTGATCTTTCGCTTGAGTGGTCTTCATGTGTTCTAAGTGCAAAATCCTTCATGTTCTTTGGAAGGTTGTTCTCGAGTTGTTCATGTGCATTGCGTGTCATTTCATAGATCATTAAAGACCCTATAAGTTCTTCAATCGGAAATGGTTCAAATCTTTTGATTCTTGTATTGTCGTTATTTTCGAATCATAATTTTTAGAAAGTGATCGTAAAACTTTATTAACAAGTTCAAAATTCAAAAAATATTTGCCAAGTGCTTTTAAACCATTGACGACATCTATAAAACGGGTGTACATATCAACAATGGTTTCGCTCGGCTTCATTCGAAATAGTTCAAAATCATGCATTAAAAGATTGACTTTAGAATTTTTTACTCTACTTGTGCCTTCATGTGTGATTTCAAGAATATGCCAAATATCGAAAACCGTTTCGCAAGTAGAAATTCGATTAAATTCATTTTCGTCTAAGGCGTAAAATAGAGCATTCAAAGCTCTAGCATTTAAAGAACAAGTCTTTTTCTCCAAATCATTCCAATGGTTCATTGAAAGAGAAGAGCTTTGAAAGCCATTTTCGATAATATTCCATAAATTCAAATACAAAGAAAGCAAGAAAACTCTCATTCGAGTTTTTCAATATGTGTAGTTAGTCCCATTGAACATGGGAGGACGAATGAGCGAGTGACCATCTTGAAAGCCAAAATGAGTCATTTCTCTTAGGTGTTAAACTAAATAAGAAACGAACGTGGCTCTGATACCAACTATTAGGAACAAGTCAGCACTAAGAGAGGGGGGGGTGAATTAGTGCAGTGGTAAAATCACATCTGTTTCGGAAATCTTTTCGTTCGTTGAAAACCGAACTTGAAAATATGCTTGACTTGAAAGTGTGTTCG
>LVTN01004019.1:0-13735 GCA_001649415.1 Musa itinerans | reverse complement strand
ATCCAAGATTGGCGTCCTTGATAGGAGCATCATTTTGCGGGGGCATGATAACATATAAGATTTCCTTATCTATATGAGGAAATCTCTCAACTCTGTTGAGGGAAATCCTCTAATTTGTTGAGGGAAATCCTCCCTCCTAACCTGTATAAATATGAGAGGAATATGTGAATACAATCAAGCTTCTTCAGTAATTCTTCTCTATTTCCTTTCTAACAGCTTCGGCCGTGGCAACAGCAGTTGCAGCTAGGAAAGAAAGAAGGAAAGGAAGAAGAAAAGGGAGATGAGAAGGAAGAGGGAGAGGAGCGAGAGGTGGCAGCAGCTAGGGTTGCAGCACCTCTGTTTCCTGCAGGTGGAAACAGAGGAGAGGAGGTGTGGGGCGTCGGGGAGGAGAAGAAGAAGAAGAGGAAGAAGAAGAAGAGAAGAAGAAAAAAGAAGGATGGCTGCGGCATGGGCTGCAGTGAGAAGGTGTGGGGTGTTGGGTAGGAGAAGGGAAGAAGAGGAGAAGAAGAGAAGGAGAAGAAGAAGGAGAAGAAGGAGAAGAAGAAGAAGAAGAGGAAGAGAAGAAGTAGAAGCGGGTGAAGAGGCTGCGGCACCTCTGTTTCCTGCAGAAGGAAATAAAGGAGAGGAGGTGCTGTGTGTCAGGGAGGAAAAGGGAAGAAGAGAGGAAGAGGAGAAGGGGTGGCAGCTGCAGCAGCGGCAGCTACAGCTGGAAGAGAAGAAGGAGAGGAAACAGGGCAGGGGAGGAAGAAGAGGCTGCGGTTGTGGTGGCTGCGACTGCGACTGCAGCATTTGCAACTGGAAAAGAAAAGAAAGGAAAGGGGAAAAAGGGGTTGTGGCCATGTCTACGAAAGAAGAGGACGAAGAAGGTAGTGTGGTGAGGTGCTGCGACTGTGGCAACGGCAACGGCAGTGGCGATGGCTGTAGCAGCTACGTTTGGGAAAGAAAAAGAAGGAATGAGAGTAAGAGAGAGCAGGTGACTGTGCCTCTATGTTCGGCACGAGCTGTAGTTGCAGAGAAAGAAAGAAAATGGGTGCAAAAAATAAAATAGGGAGAGGAGACAGAGTAAAAGTAGAAAAAGGATTCGGGCATACACCTTTAGATCTTCGGATCAAAATCTTCGAAAGGCAAGTGTTTCAATCCTTTCCATCATTTTGATCCTTTCTATTGCAAATGTTCCGACCTTCCTTACTACAATTTAGTCTCTACATTTAAATATGAGGAACTTTGAATTGTTTTAGCCTTGCATTTGATATATCTCCTATTTAGATGAAATGATTGGAATCTGCATCTCTGTTGGAAATTCGGATTTGTGCAAAATGACTTAATTTGAAATTAGACTTGTAGATCTTTCTTTTGATATATAGATTGAAAAATTTAGAATCCAAATGCCTATCCAGTTATCTATTGAACCCGACCCTATGAATTCTACAAAACAGTGATTTTGTTTTTTGACCTTTGGTTACTAAATCAATTGTAACTCTTTGTTGGAAATCTTGATTCGTACGAAACTTGTTTCATCTGAAAATAGATTGAAATGTCATTCAACAATCGCTTTCTTGAGTGTATTCGAGTATAATTAATAGTCTAAAGTATTTATTCAATATGCCTCTCGAATTCTTTCAGAAATCGAGCTTTGGTTGATTTCGTATATTCTGTTTTCATTCGTTTGGAAATAGATTTCATTTAGCTTCCTTCATTCAATTGAGGTTTATATTATTGCTTTGAATTCTTGTTTACTCTTGTCCTTAAATAATTTATATTCTTGAAAACTATTATGTAACGTTTATGCTATATCGTATTGACTCATATAGGCACATGTATATCCCATTGTTCCGCATTTGCTTTCGATATGTGCCTATTCCAGTTTCATTCATTTGGACATTGAATTCATCTAACCTTCTTATTTGAACTGAGTTATATGTGATTGCTTGGAATCCTTGTATGCTCTTGCTTTCATTTCCTTTCAAATCTGAATACATTCGTGAAAGATTATGCTTGTATCATATTGTCTCGTAAAGGCACATGTACGTGTTGTTGTTCCACATGTGCTTCCGATATGTACAAATTTTATTGTTTATACTATCATTTTGTACTCTAGTATTTGTGGGATAATGTGAACCTTTGCCAGAAATGGTAAAGGGAGCATAGAGCATGCGATGCTCTGCCGGCCCCCTCTGACTTCACCTAGACGTGGGTAGATAGAGCTCCTAGACGTGGGAGACTTCTGTCTGGTGGTCATTCAGAAATGGATGAATCACATTCTATCTGTGGTCCCACTATACCTTTTGTATGTTTAATATGATATCCAGAGCTTTGGTTATGTGTTTCTATATATGCTCTGGATAAGAATGATATGAATGTAACGTCAAATATGATGTTTGAGCTTCTGTTTGGTATTTGTTCTTTGATATGCTCCGAAATGGTTCATATGTCATTAATATGCTCTGAAATATTTCATATACTATTGATATGTTCCGAAATGCTCCCTATGCCTCTGAAATGTTCATACGTCATTGATATGCTTTGAAATATTTCATTTACCATTGATATGTTCCGAAATGTTTCATTTGTTATTGATATGCTTCGAAACGTTTCATACGCCATTGATATACTTCGAAATGTTTCATTTGTCATTGTTCTGCTCCGAAATGTTCCATATGTCATTGATATGCTTAGGAACATTTCAAACGCTATTGATATGCTCCAATTACTCTATGCTCCATTTGTTATGAACCAAATATGTTCTGAATGAAATGACATTTGCGATTCTATATCTAATGAGATGATATCCTTGAATCTCTTGGATTCTATCTTGCATTGTGATACCTTGTTTGTTTGAAACTGTAAATTATCAAATTATTTAATTAAAAAAGATCTATTTGATTTATCATAAAGATGCTATCTGTTAGTGAACCCTTACACTATGGTCGAGGTGTCAACATAGCTTAGTCTAGTCCCGGGTGTGTAAGGTTATCAAACGCAGATGCTCGAGTGGTAGAAGCAAGCGTCGGGTCGGGTTGAGTTGGACACTTGTCTCTCGAACGTAATCTTCTCTCGTGGCGAGCAGCCTACTTCTTTATAGTTAGGCTCCTACACACAGGTCGAGGTCGGGAGGGAGATTTCTCAACTCGACCCCTATGAAGCTTAAGTCAGTATTGTACAGATAAACGGGTCGAATGTCTCAAGTGCTTCCCCTAACGCCAATCCAGGGATTGGCTTTTATACATATGAATGAGGATCGATCATACGTAATCGATTAATGGCGACTGACTCCTCGGGCCATACTGTCAATGTAACTCAGGAGATATGGAGCCGAACATGTAACACTGAGCAAGAGTGGAGTCATCTATGTACTTCATGTAACGAGCAATGTTATCCTCGCTTGCCCCTTCCTCAAGCGTAGGCATCACTGTATCAAGGACGTATGCGATTTTTTCTACCGTGAGAACAATTCTCAAGTTGCGGAGCTAATTTATATAATTAATACTAGTGATGCAATTGACATCAAGTATACCACGTAAGGGATTTAAAAGCGACATTTTCTGAAAATAAAGATGCAGCAGAAATAAATAACATGCATATTTTACAAAAATTAAACAATTAAGATATGGACTTATATTTTAATATGCTCCCACTATTTTACTGGCGAGTCATGCGACACCCTCAACACGTGAAACAGAAGTCTCTAGTAGACTTCTAGTAGGGATCGGGATCTAATTAGCGTCTTAGTATAACCTCGAGGGACTCAACCAGTCACACTAAGCCCAAAAGGTAGGCAACTCTTGCCGATCACAACTTCTTGTGATTCCCATCGTGTTCGGCCTCCGTACCACTATAGTCTTGAGGGACTCGACCAACCATAATATGCAGTCAAGCAACACCATCATTATAAGATGACTCTGATTCAATGATATACCCTCGAGGGACTTGACCAACCATACCATGTCCTCAGGTCACCGATGACATCTCTATGTCATAGGCAAGATAGCGAATCATGATATAGGTGAGCCTCGAGGGACTCGACCAACTCAACCTATATCGAGAATCGGTCCATACCTATAACGATGGAAGGCCACATGGGTCAATCTAATTACCTCACATTTACCGCCTTAATATTATTGAGAGAGGGGATTGTCACACACATACATATTTAATATATATCTACATTGCATGCAAATATATATACATATCTAGTAGGTGTATAAGCAATAACACCAGAACCACAGCCTAATGTGATTAGGCCTGAGCTAGTGGGCTTAATCACTCATAACAAGATCTTTGTGTGTAGTGGAGCATCTCTATGCCTTGTGATCATCCATCTCATCCTCATTGGTTCTATCGGTATCTCGATGCAACTCCATACATCACAATCGTCCATCTCGTGGGTCCCACTATCGCTTCCACGCTCCTGGTGCGCCTCCTCGTGTGATTACAACTTAATCATAGGAACACAGGCCTGATAATAAATGAGAAATAAAATGGAGTCTCGCAAGCCCCAATAATAATAATCACAAGTACACATATCATACGGTCCATGATCATCCGTCCACATCATATATCACATGTACACATCATCATCATGTAGGACTACTAGATAATAATAATAATTAATTAAACCTCTTAATTGGTTAATATTTTTTGAAATCAGGGATATGCAGAGAATTTTTTGAATTATGAGGAGAATTATGGTAATTTGGAAAAAGGATAGAATTGGAATTTCTCAAATTCATAGGGGCAAATTTATCTTTTTGCCCAAAAACCCTAAACCCTCCCTTGGCTTTGCTTGCTGCGGTTGTTGCCACCCTGCCGACGGTGGCCCTCTACGAAGGGGGGAGGGGGCGCCGCCCCTGCCCATTGGCGATGTGCTTGCGAGCGGCGCCTCCCTTGTGATTGGGCTCCGCCGTGGGCATAGTGCCCATAGGCGCCGCTGCCTCGCAGGCGCCACTACCACCGGGCGCAGCAGCCGTCGGCGTCGCTGCCCCGCAGGGCGAGAGCCCCTGTGGGCTCTACCGCCCTTGCGGGCAATTTTCCTACAAGCGCAGCGTCTACAGGCACTATTGCTAGTGGGTGCAGCACTTGCCAGCACCACTACCCCGTTGGGTGAGCACCCCTTCAGGCTCTACCGCCCCTGCAGGTGGTTTTCCCATCGGTGTAGCACCCCTTGTGGGGGCGGTGCCCGCAAGCGTCCCCCACAAGTGCCAGCAGGCTGCCCCTTGTGGGGGCAGTGCCTGCAGGCGCCACCCTTTGTGGTGCAGTGCCCGCCCTTGCGGGCACCACTACTGGCAGCCTACTGTAGGTAGGCCGTCGGCAGCTAGCAATGAGCCGCCTGCATGTAAACGGCCAAGGCTACAAGCAGCCTTTGGCCACTTTTGCATGGGCAGCAAGGGTAGCAATAGTTGCTGCCCTTTCTTGCCTATGACGTCAATGATCTTGATAACAAAATTCTTTTTAAAACATAGCACATGCGGTTCAAAAACAATCGTTCACACGAACAACCTGGCTTTGATACCACTATAGAGAAATCTTGGGGCGACATCACATGTGTAGTGGAAGAACATTAAAAATAAAATCTCCAATTTCCCAAAAGATGTGTTCATCGTCGTGCGAAGATTGGTGCGCAAAAACCGCGAAACTTAAAACTGCGTATATGTAAGATTGTGTTACCTAGGGAGATCGTATATACCCGAATCCCTATAGATCTCTAGGAGAGGGTGAAGGAGGTCAAGCGTCCTCCTCTCTAACGATGATCCACACAACAGGGTTGCGATGATGTTCCTCAAAACTCCAAGCCTGCTATCTGTGGAGGAGAAGGGGAGGAGAATATGAGAGGCAACCTAAAAAAGCTCTAGCCTATGAACCATCGGTTCCCTCCTATTTATAGTGGTCCCTTGTCAACTTAACTATAATTGATCTTATCCTATTGGGTATTATATTTTCATCCAACTACCCAAGCCTCTTAGATTAATGGATCTCTATCCAATAATCTCTCATTGGCACTTGTTGGATCTCATCCATAGGATCCAATAATTCAAGGGCTTATTAGATATCCAATAAGATATGGGCTCCGACAAATATCTTATATCCGAACCTCTACTTATTGCAACACCTACCATATGTGTGTGACCCTTTAGGCCCAATATTGAGCTAGCCATGAGTCATACCTTTCAGAGCACCTTCTAGCTCAGTGAATTATTATCTCCATAATAATTCACTTGACTCATTGACTGCGTACGTACACACCGCAGTCCCTAAACGATATAGGGAAATCCAATTCATTGGACTTGTCTATCCTCAGTTACCGTATATCTATAGTACCTTATCCATTTAATATCCCAAAGACCGTATACTAAGCATGATGTTATCAGACCCATACAGTTTCTGCTCGAGTCTCGCTCTAATCAAATTCTCCCGGAGAACTCTTTGTCTCTTAATCTGAATGACCTTGGCCATGGTTTTTTTTTAGTAAGAACACATGGGATATTCCTCTCATGATGTCGAGAGTGGATAATCCTCTATCGACACTCAAAAGTCCTTGTAAGGTTGGCTACTACTCTTGATGACTAGCTGTGCTAGATCTGGAACCTCCAGACCTATAAGTCCGATATCAAAGAGAGGAGTACTCATATAGGACATCATTGGTGTCTCAAGTCTAAGGACCAGATACACTACTAGGACTACGAAATCACTATCTAACAAAAAGGCACCATCAACCATCTAGCATTGCGTAAGCGGATCAATTAGTAAACTCATTCTCCAATGAGCACCTATACTGTATCCTTAGTGTCTCCACACTAGCTACTATGAGACCAGTTGCATCTATCATATGGATGGGTATATAGCACACCAGTTGGTCCTATTATCTCAATGTCTCTCTCGAGTAACCTATGACTAGGATTATTTAAGATGTGTATTTAAAGGCGAAACAGTCTCATTATCATGATCTCATCACAATCTGATTCCCATTGCACAGATCAATGGACATCACAATATATTCAAACAATAAGCAATATAAAGTGATAAAATGCCAAATAATAATAATAAGTAAAAAGACTACATGTCAGGTCACACGTGCCTTCACTCATGTGATTGGCTTATGGGGCAACTATGAATAGCACCGCCCAATCGAGCGGGCTCCCCTACGGGCTCTACTGCCCTTGCAGGCGGTTCTGCCTATGGGCGTAGCGCCCGCAAGTGCTGCCCCTTAAGGGGGAAGTGCCCATCCCTATGGGCACCACTGTTGGCGGCCTACTACAGACAGGCCGATGGCCGTAGTAGTAGCCTGATGGCTGCCAACCCCTTGCACGCAGATGACAACCAAGGCTACCATCTACGAGGGTAGGAAGGGCAGCAACAGTTGCTACCCTTTCTTTCTTTTACGTCAATGATTTTAACGTCAAAAGCTTCTCCAAAACATAACACACGTAGTTCAAAACCAATCTTTCGCACGAACAACCTAGCTTTGATACCACTATAGGGATATCTTAGGGGGTATAACATGCGTAGCGGAAGAACATAAAAAAAAAAATCCCCAAATTTTCCATCAATGTGTTCGTCATGATGCAAAGATTGGTGTGCAAAATCTGTGAAACTTAAAAACCACACATAAGATTGTTGTGTTACCTAGGGAGATCATATATCCTTGAATCCCTATAGATCTACAAGAGAGGATGAAGGAAGTCAGATTCCCTCCTCTCTAGCAGTGATACACATAGTAAAGCTGCGACGATGCTCTTCAAACTCCAGGCCTGCTATTTGAGGAGGAGAAGGGGAGGAGACTAGGAGATGATAACCCAAAGAGGCTCTAGCCTATGAACCATTGATTCTATCCTATTTATAGAGGTCCCCTGTCAACTTAACCCTAATGGATCCTGCCCTATTGGGTGTTGGATTTCTATCCAACTACCCAAGCCTCTTAGATTAGTGGATCTTCATCTAATAATCTCTCATTAGCTCTTATTGGATCCTATCCATAGGATCCAATAATTTATGGGCTTATTGGATATCTAATAAGATAGGGGCTCTGACGGATATCTAATATCCGAACCGCTACTCATCGCAATGCCTACCATTTGTGTGTGACCCTCTAGGCCTAGTATCGAGTTGGCCATGAGTCATACCTGTTAGAACTCCTTCTAACTCAGTGAATTATTATTTTCATAAAAATTCACTCGACTCATCGACTACGGATGTACTAGGCTACTACACTGTAGTCCCCAGACGATATAGGAGAATCCAATCTATTGGACCTATCTGCCCTCAGTTACTATGTGCTTATAGTCCCTCATATTGAATCTCGAATTTTGATGATGAAACCAATTGATACTGTTTATGATTTAATCTACGTTTTCAGTGATGTAGGAAGCTTTGATCAGGGAGAGACAATTAAAGCAGGAAGAATCATGTTGGGCTAGAGAAAAACATGTCAGAAGATTGGACGTTGAGCCGAAGGATCGGTCGACGTATCGGCAGAAGACTCATGTTGTGAATTCAGGCATCGGGCCGAAGGATCGGACATTGCGCTAATGTGATTGGAAGTTGTGAGAGTCACCCTACCGATTAGGCAATACGCCAAAGGAGAGGACGATGTGTCGAAGGATCGGATGAGCGCTGGATGAACCAATGACATGCCAAACAAAGGATTCATACTTTGTAATCATTTGTCTAAGATTAAAGTCGTTTAGGGGGCTAATTGAGTAAGCTTTTGGTGTAATCATGCTAACTCAATTAGAGGCCAATTGGGCCTTAATTGGGACTGATTTGGGCAAATTGGGAGGCCCATTTAGTGACTCAATAGTTGGGTCAAGTGGTGGCACCGTCAGAATAGGTGGTGGAACCGCTTGTGAGTTGGAAAACTAGAAAAACTCGGTCTCTGAGGCAGTCAGGTAGTGGTACTGCCAGGCTGGGTGATTGTACCGCCCAGTGATAGTGTGTTAGGCGATGGTATCGCCAGACTTGGTGGTGGTACCACCCAATGTCAGGCTGCAGGCGGTGGTACCGCCCGTACCCCGAAATCTCGGGGATTTAAATTTTGGCTCTAAGTTTTGAAGTCAATTGGGGTCTATAAATACCCCAGTTATACCTATAAAGAGTAGCAAGAAAGATGATAAAAAACTATGTTTCTAAAGTTGAAAACCCTTATATAGTGTAGAGTCCCTCCTCCTAAAGATTAGTGACCATTCTAAGGGAGAGTGTGAGGGAAGCTTTGTAAAAAGGGGTTGTAAAGGTTCTCTCTTAAACCTGTCAAAAGGAGAATTGAGTTGTAAGGGTAGTTGATCTTTGCCCATTGAAAAAAGATCGTTAGTGGATGCCAATGGCCTCGACGGAAGAGGAATCAGTGGAGTGGATGTAGGTCATGACGACCGAACCACTATGAAACGGTTTGCATTTCTGTTTTGCTATTTATCTTTATTACGAACCACTTTACTTCCTCATTACTTTTGTTGCACACCCTTCCATACACTTTCAAAATTAATATCTTTCCGAAATGGATTTATTTAGAATGAAATATTTTAGAATTGACGTTTTTACCACTCCACTAATTCACCCCCCCGTTCTTAGTGCCGACTTGTTCCTAACACCTCATCCATCTAATATCCCAGAGACCGTATATCGAGCATGGTGATGTCAGACTCATATGGTTTCTACTCGAGTCTCACTCTAATCAAAATCTCCTAGAGAACTCTTTCTCTCTCAATCCGAATGACCCTAGCTAAGGATTTGTTTGAGCAAGAATACATGGGATATTCCACTCATGACACCGATATCGGATAATCCTCTATCAACACTCAATAGTCCTCGTAAAGTTGGCTACCACTCTCGATGACTAGCTGTGCTACATCTGAAACCTCCAAACCTATAAGTTCGATATCAAAGAATAGAGTACTCATACAGGACACCCTTGGTGTCTCAAGTCTAAGGACCAGATAACCATTAGGACACCGGAATCGCTGTCTGACAATAATGCATCAACCATCTAGCATTTCGTGAGCGGATCGATCAGTGAACTCATTCTTCAATGAGCACTTGTAGTATATCCATAGTGTCCCCATACGAGAAGCTATGAGACCAGCTGCATCCATCATATGGATGGGTATATAGCACACCAGTCTGTCTGGTTATCTCAGTGTCCCTCTTGAGTAATCTATGACTGGGATTATTTAGGATCTGTGTTTAAAAGAGAATTGATCTCATTATCATGATCTCATCACGATCTGATTCCCATTTTATAGATCCATGAACATCACAATATATATATATATATATGTGTGTGTGTGTATGTGTGTGTGTATATACAACAATCAATATAAAGTGATAAAATGCCAAAATATAATAAGCAAAAAGCCTGCATGTCAAGTCACATGTGTCATCACTCATGTGATTGGCTTGCAGGGCACCTATGACTAGTAGGCTCCTTGTCTTCGGATACACTTGAGTCATCCCAAGTAGCTTTAAGTACTTTCTTTTTTTTATATAGCTTCTTCTTCACTTAGGGACATTCATTTTTGAATTGCCCCGGCTTTTTGCATTCATAGCAAATTATTTGGTCCTTTTTGCGTTCACTTTTATTCTTAATGTGTTGTTTTGTTTTGTTGCTTTTTAAGAATTTTTTAAACTTTCTTGTAAGAAGTGCCAAGTCATCATCATCATCATTGTCACTTGAGTTTTCACCCAAGTGGCCTTCTTTAGAAGGTTATTCTCAAGTTCATCATGTGTTATACACGTCATTTCATTGGTCACAAAAACTTGATAAGTTCTTCAAGAAGAAAGTTATTTAGGTCATTTGTATCTTGTATTATTGTTACTTTAGGATCCCAACTTTTTGAAAGGAATCTTAATATCTTCTTAACAATTTTAAAATTAGAAAAACTTTTACCAAGTGCTTTTAGACCATTGACGACATTCATAAAACGGGTATACATGTCTCCAATGGTCTCGCTTAGTTTCATACGAAACAACTCATAGTTATGAACCAAAAGATTAATTTTCAACTCTTTAACCCTACTTGTGCTTTTGTGTGTGACTTCAAGTTTGTATCAAATCTTATGTGTAATTTCGCATATAGAAACCCGATTAAATTCATTTTTATCAAGAGCACAAAACAAAGCGTTCATCGCTTAAGCATTAAAAAAGAAAGTCTTCTTCTCCAAATCATTTCATTCGTTCATTGGTTCGAAAGACTTTTCATAACCACTTTCAACAAAGTTCCATTTATTGAAATCCATAGAAAGCAAGAAAATTCTCATTTTAGTTTTCCAATACGTGTAGTCCGTCCTATTAAACATAAGAGGACGAGTGATAGAAAGACCCTCTTAATTCTTAATTGCTAGTAAAAGCCATTTCTCTTGGGTGTTAAATCAAATAAGAAAAACCTTAGCTTTGATATCAACTGTTTGGAGCGAAATTGGCACTAAGAGGGGGGTGGGGTTAAATTAGTACTTTTAGGAAAACGATGTTGATTAGAAAAACTTCAATGATTTGCAAAAGCTTGATTTGATGAAATTATATTGGAAATGATATCGAAGTGTGCTTGAATTATAGTAAATGTAATAAGTAGTTAAATCTAAAAAATAATAGTAATGAAGAGCAGAAAAAAGATAAACATCAAATTTATAGTGGTTCGGGCATTGTGACCTACGTCCACTCACAATTCCTCTCCGTTGAGGCCACCGGTGTCCACTAACAGTCTTTTTTCAATGGGGAAATACCAACTATCCTATTACAACCCTTTTCTCCTTTTCATAGGTTTAGGAGACAACCTTTACAATTCACTCACCTTTCTCTCAAACTGAATTCAAAACTTACAGCTAGAGTAAGGGAACTTTTAGGAATTACAATATCGTTTCACACTAATTTTCGTTCAAGATGTTCTGTGTACTGAGCAGGGATGAGAAGAGTATTTATAGACCCTAAATAACTTCAAAAATGGAGCTAAAAAATGTCTCATCTTGGGTTCTTGAGGTACAGGCAGTACCATCGCTAGTACTGGGCAGTACCACCACCATTACTCTCTAACACTAGGTGGTACCACCGCCTAATAGAGCCTTAGAGACTGAGCTTTGGTGGTACCACTGCCTGGCAGCATTAACTATTGAAGGTATTATTAGGATCGTGAATGACACTAAGAGGGGAGGTGAATTAGTGTTATTACAGAAATTAAGTCGATTCGAAACTTTTGACTTGATAAAAATGTATCAAAAAAGATATTGAAAGTGTACTTGACTTAGAATAAGAGTACTAAGCAATTAAGGTAGAAAACAATAGTCATTAAGTGCAACAAGAAAGTGCACACCAATTTTATAGTAGTTCGATCGTCGTGACCTATGTCCACTCTCGATTCGTCCTTCGTTGAGGCCACTGGTGTCCACTATTTGGCTTCCTTCAATGGGTGAAGACCAACCACCCTTTTACACCCCTTTTCTACTTTTCACAGGTTTAGGAGATAACCTTTATAACCACTCACCTCTCTCTTAAACTTCACCCAACACTTAGAGCTTGAGAGGAGTTCTCACAATATTACAATACTATTTTCCTTCCTTTTTGCTCTCAGTTGATGTGTTAACCGAGTAAGGATGAGTGAGATTTTTATAGGCCCTAAATGGATTCAATGGAACTAAGCGAAACCATTAGAGACATGTACACCCATTTTATGGATATTGTCAATGGTTTAAAAGCACTTAGTAAAAGTTTTTCTAATCTTGAACTTGTAAATATGATTCTAAGATCCCTTCCAAAACATTGGGATCCCAAAGTTAGTTCTATTCAAGAGGCAAAAGATCTAATATCCCCTTTGTCATCAACAAAAAGGAGAAGTGCAACTAGTAGAAATTGTTTATTGTGTGCCTTTATGTGTGATTTCGAGTGTGATTTCGTGTGAGATCATTTTGACTCTTTAACCCTACTTGTTCCTTCGTATGTGACTTCGAGTGTGTGCCAAATATCATATACAGTTTTGCATATAGAAACCCGAATAAATTTTTTTTTATCAAGAGCACAAAACAAAGCATTCATCGCTTTAGCATTCAAAGAGAAAGTCTTCTTTTCCAAATCATTCCAATCATTCGTTGGTTTAGAAGACTTCTCAAAACTAAATTCGACTATATTCTATAAATTAAAATTCATAGAAAGTAAGAAAATTCTCATTCGAGTTTTCTAATATGTGTAGTCTATCCCATTGAACATGGGAGGACGAATTATAGAGTGACTCTCTAGATTGCCGTAAAAAGTCATCTCTCTTAGGTGTTAGACTAATAGAGATAAATGTGGCTCTAATATCAATTGTTAGGACCGAAATTGGCACTAAAAGGGGGGTGAATTAGTTCTTCGATAAAAACCTCAATGATTCGAAAACTTTCGATCGATGAAAAACCGTGTCGGAAATGTTGAAGGTGTGCTTGACTTAGAATAAATGTAATAAGCAATTAAAGCAAGTTTTGCTTTTCATTGTCATTGATATTTCTTTAATTGCTTATTGCACTTATTCTAAGTCAAGCACACCTTCAACATTTCCAACATAGTTTTTCATCGAATAAAAGTTTTCAAATCATTTAGGTTTTCAAAAACCTAATTCTAAAAATTTAAAAAGATAAAATTCTAAAAAGTTCATGAAAAATACTAATTCATAAAATGAACTTAAAAATGACACAACAACTTGCTATAAATCAAAGAAGCTGCCAAAGAAGAAGAAAGTATTCAAGGCAACATGGGATGACTGTTAGGATCAAGAGCACTAAGAGGG
>LVTN01004017.1:4646-14667 GCA_001649415.1 Musa itinerans | reverse complement strand
ACGAATCTTCGGACTCTCGAACACCCATCAAGCTTGACTCTGATATATTTTGCTTTATATCCTCAAGCTATCGTAGTTAATCCTGCATGCTTAACTCAATAATATGGATTATATCAACTAACCCATCAATTGATTTCATCATCAAAATCCAAGATTCAACAATTTTAAGTTATTTCAAATGGATGTTAAAAGTGCTTTCTTAAATGACTTTATTTCTGAAGATGTGTATGTTGAACAACCACCCGGATTTGAGAACTTATTTTTTTTTTAATCATGTGTTTAAGTGAACTAAAACTCTTATGGATTAAAACAAGCCTCGAGGGCTTGATATGAAAGACTTAGCTCCTTTCTTATCCAAAATAATTTATCTAAAGGCAAGGTCAATACTATATTGTTTGTTAAAAATTTTAAAAATAACTTTCTTGTTATTCAAATTTATGTTAATGATATTATTTTTGGTTCTACAAATAAATCCTTATACGAATAGTTTGCTAAGAGTATGAGTCAAGAGTTTAAGATGAGTTTAATGGGTGAACTAACTTTCTTTTTAGGCTTACAAATCAAACAACTTAGTGATGACATTTTTCTCAGTCAAACTAAATATACATTAGAACTGTTAAAACGATTTAATATGGATGGTTCAAAAGCTATCAATACTCCTATGAGTATATCCACTAAGTTAGACATGGCCGAAAGTAGAGAAAGCTTTGATCAAAAACCTTATAGGGGTATGATAGGTAGTTTACTATACCTTACCGCAACTAGACCAGATATCATGTTTAGCATAGGACTTTGTGCTAGATTTCAATCTAATCCTAAGCTATCTTATCTTAAAACAGTTAACAAAATTCTTAGATATCTAAAAGGAAACCCTAATTTAAGATTATAGTATCCAAAATATGAAAAGTTTGAATTAATTGCTTATGCTGATGCGGATTTTGCTGGATGTAGAGAAGTTAGAAAAAGCACATTTGAAACATGTCAATTCTTAGGTCATGCACTTGTTTCTTGGTCTTCCAAGAAACAAAACTCAGTTGCACTATCTACAACCGAAGTAGAGTATATAGCAGTTGGTGCATGTTGTGCACAAGTTGTATGGATGAAAAATACATTAGAAGATTATAAGATTTACCGTAAGAATATCCCCATAAAATGTGATAATACAAGTGTAATATGTTTAATAAAAAATCCTATTCAATACTCTAGAACTAAACATATTGACATTAGGCATCATTTCATAAGAGATCATGTTAATAACTTTGACATATCTATAAAGTTTATGGATATGAAACATCAATTAGCCGATATCTTTACAAAACCTTTAAACGAAGAATAATTTGATTTTATTAGAAGAGAGTTAGGGATAAATTATCCGAATACATGAGTTTGTTGTATATCTTTTCTGGACTTTCTCAAATTTTTAAAGCTTTCATGAAATCCAGAATATCAATTTACTTGGTATCAAATTTATTTCATACCCTTGCTCATCACTTAATGATTTTTGATACACTTAGTCCCATCACTTATGGAATTCATTGACAAATACATCTCTCGCGAATTTCACTCTTGTGAATTTTTTAATGAGAAATAGATTTGATTTATGAAGTTTTATTCGTGGATTTTTTTCTTATCCTTTATATGATGCTCCTTTTCCATGAATTCTTTCTTACTATTCTCATGAAAGAAGAATTTTATGAATTTTTAGTATGTGATGATCACTTGCAAGAATGAGGATTTGATTTTGTATGGATATGGTGATCCTTTTCATGAATCCCTTCTCCTTGTTGAACTAGAAGCTTGATTCAATGAAACTCATTTATTTTCATTTGACTTGGTTCAAATCCTTTCATGAATTTGGTTCTTGATGAATTCCTACCTTACCCTTCTTCCTCTTCTCCTTATGGCAAAGGAAGAAAGAAACTTCCACATGTCAAGAAGAACCAAAAAGCTTTTGCGTGTCTAATGAAAAAATGTTAGCTTATCCAAAAGTAGTTATCATATAAAGCTTTTGCTTAACTTCTCATTTTTGCTAACTTGGATAAATTGGTGTTGAACTTACTTGAATAGTCTTTTTTTTATATACTTGCCTTGTTGAATGATTTCTTTTTTGTTGATGACAAAGGGGGAGAAATGTGGCAAATTGATGACAATGTAAAAAACGAATCATATTGTTAATGCTTGATTGTATTGTGAATGCTTGAAATATGACTAGTTTTGTCACATATATCATAAATACTTGAAAAATATCAAAATATATGATTGATTTCTATCGTAATGTGGCATGGATACTTGAAATTGTTTATTCTTAAAATAATGCTTGATTTCGTATCAAAATGATAAATGTCTATCATTTGATGAGGTATCAAATTTATCATGCTATTTACAATTGATATCATGCCTCGGAATGATGAATTGTCATCTTTTATTGAGAATTGTTATCTTGCTAAATTTTATATTTGAAATTCGTATCATACTTGAAAATGATGATTGTCTATCATCTCTCTATATTGGATTTGAAAATGGATGTCATGCCTTGATATCATTTTTATTGATAAATATGTGGTATCATATTTTAAGATGGTAAATCATGATTGGTATCATGATGTCTATGTTAATAAGTTTAAATAAATATAATTTATCTGGTTTATGCTAGAATTCAAAAGCCTTCAATTCAAGAGTGTCTTTTCTCAAGTATGACATATAAATAGAGAGAGTTAAGGTTAATTTCGTCATCAATTGATTATCATCCTCAAAAAGGGGGAGATTGTTGAATCTCAGATTTTGATGATGAAATCAATTAGTAAATTATTTGATCAAATCTATATGTTGAGAAAAGTGTGCAGGATTAACTACGATAGCGTTAAGGCATAAAGCAAAATGAAGTGCCAGAGTCAAGTTCGAGATTTTGTTGGGAGTTTGAGAGTTCATCGGAAGTCCGGACATTCGTCGGAAGTTCTGTTGGAATTGACCAAGAAGTCTAGGAGCTTGTCGGGAGTCCATTGGAACATTACCGAGAGATCATCGGAAGTTCGCCGGAAGATCGGCAAAAGCTCGCCGGAAGAAACCTAGACTAACCTGACTTGTTTTGCTTAGTATATGCCTTAAGAATCATAGTTAGCATGCAATTGAGGTTAGGTTTGGGAGGTAATCTCACTAACTCAGTTAGGGGCCAATTGGGCCTGTAATTGGATTGGTTTGGGTCGTATTCAAGGCCCAACCAGGTTGCAGGACCCTGTCTAGCGGTGGCATTGCTAGACTAGGGCGGTGGAACCGCCCAAGAAATGGTCTCCTAGGTGGTTTGGGTGATGGTACCACCGGCAGTTATTACCTGCTAGGCGGTGGTACCGCTAGAGCTTAGTATCCGAGACTCTATCAAGTGGTGGTATCACCAGACTAGGCAGTGGTACTGCCCATTGTTAGAGTGTCAGGCAGTACAATACTGGCGGTGGTACCGCCAGTACCTTGAAAATCCAGAATGAGACACTTTTTGACTCCAATTTTAAAGCTATTGGGGCCTATAAATACCCCACCCTTTTCTACATGAAAGGATAACAAAGTTTAATCAAAGTGTGAAAAAACTCTAAGTGTTCAGGTGTTAAAAGTGTTGTAAAAGTGAGAAGTATCCTCCTCTTTAGCTTTGTAATCATCCAAGAAGAGGTGTTGTAAGGGTTATCTCCTAAACCCGTAAAAAGGAGAAAGCACTGTAAAGAGGTGGTTGGTCTTCGCCTATTGAAGGAAGACCATTAGTGGACGCCGGGACCTCGAGGGAGGAGGAATTGGAAGTGGATGTAGGTCACAACGATTGAACCACTATAAATTCTGGTGTGTTCATTCCTTACTGCTTAATCTCCTTATTGCATTCAACTTTACTTCATTGCAAACTATCCAATCCCCTCTTCTCTACTCTTAAAAAAAAAACGAAATGGTTTTTATTGGAATCAAATTTTATCATACGAAGATTTTTAAATCGATGTAATTTTTTCGCTACTCTGATTCACACACTCCCCCCCTAGTGCCGCTCTTGATCCTAACATGTATAGCATAAATAATCTATTATGCAATATTCCTCTCACCAGTCTTCTAGGCTTTGCTAGAATCTGTAACAAATTATAAATGTGATAAGTACTATCGGTATCCAATACCCATGCACTATCACAAAAAATCTGACAACTAGAGACTGATCATGAATGTCCCTGAAGCTTCTCCAAACTTTTGTTTCACCCTCTCTGCAAAGTATTCTTTGCAGTTTCTTTTCTAGTGCCCATCTTACCATAGTGGAAGCACTAGTCTTCGTCCTTTGTCGAGTCTTTCATAGCAACATTTGCTTTATCTGGTCTGCCCTTGCCCTTGCCTTTCTTAAGGGACTTTTCTGCTTTCCTTTTTTTTGTATTCTCTTTCTCGATAGTGCTCTCTGTCTCCCTCAATATATTCAGGAGCTCAGGGATAGTCACCTTAAGCTTATTCATATTAAAATTCATTATGAACTGTGAAAAGGAATCAAGTAGGGACTAAAGCACAAGATCCATACATAGGTTATCCTCTATGACCATTCATAAACCTATGAGTTTCTTTATCCACTCAATCATCTTTAAGACATAGTTTTAAACCGGTGTCCCCTTAGTCATCTTAGTGCGGAAGAGGCTCTTGGATATCTCATATCGTTAAGTCCTTTCCTATTCCTCAAACAGTTTGCAGATATTTAGGAGAATAGATATGGCATCCATCATTTATTGCTATCTCTATAACTCAGGAGTCATAGAGCCCAACATGTAACACTAAGCAAGAGTAGAGTCATCCATATACTTCACGTAGCAAGCAATCTCATCCTCGCTTGCCCATTCCTCGAGCGTAGGCACTGCCCCTTCTTCTCGAGTAGGAGCCACCACCGTCTCCCAACAGCACTACCGATCTCCTCCCTTCACTAAGCGCCACAAGGGGTGCAGCACCGATCGCAATCCAGGGAAGGCCATTAGCAGCAAAGCAGAGGGAAGTGAGATGGCGGAATTGATCACCATCGCCTTCACCACATGGATCCCGCACTAGAAGGGAGGAGCGATCACACTTCTCCTTTGTTCCCCGAGAGGGAAGACGAGCGACGCTGATCCGTCGCCCAGAACAGGGAGCACCATCACTTGTCACTAGCAAGGGGAGGGGGCGATGCTTCGCTGGCTTCTCCTCTAACCTTAGGGAGAAGTAGCTGCAAGCTTCCGTTGCTGCCCCAAGTCACCTTCCCTGCACACAGAACTATCGGCCACTACAGGGCACCGTTGACCATGAGAAGGGTGCGATCACAGCAGCCTTCCTATTGCCGATCTCTCCTTCTCTATTCTCACTAGTCGCCGATCTCTTGCTAGCTTCCTTTGATCTCTCCTCCTATAACCTTTATAAGCCTCACACCTATCTTAGAATGATCACAAAGCTAAAGAAGAAGGAGGATACATAGCACTTTTTCAACACTTTTACAACCCAAAATCTTAAGACTTTTGTTCACACTTTCATGCTCTTTCATGTAAGAAAGTGTGGGATATTTATAGGCCCCAATGGCTTCAAAAATGGAGTCAAAAGGTGTCTCATCCTAGGTATCCGGAGTACTGACGGTACCATCGCTATTATTAGGTAGTACCACCGCTTGCAGACTAACATTGGGTGGTGCCACTACCTAGTCTAGGCAATATGATCGCTTGATAAAGCCTCAAAGACTGGGCTTCATTGATACCACCGCCTGCTTGGGTGATACCACTACTTATAGGCATTAATGGCCGGCGATACCACTACTCAGTTTGGGTGGTACCTCCACCAAGACCACTTGGGTGGCCGAGCCTCAAGCGATTCCACCGCTCAGTCTGGGCAATGCCATCGCCTGACATGGCTCTAAGTGGCTGAATGAGCCATCCAATTGACCCAATTCAGCCCTGTTTTGGCCCAGTTGGCCCCTTAACTAACTACGATAGTTAAGGCTAAAACAATTACGATACAATCAATCTAAGTTGTCCGGCACGTCAATTGTTCAAATAAACTCTCGATGAACTTCTAGTAAGCTTCCAATGATCTTTCGGTAAGCTCCCAGCGATCTTCCTGTGAGCTTTTGGTGAACTCTCGATGAACTTCCGGCGAGCTTTCATTGGATCGTTTGATCCTTTAGTGTAGCCCACGATTCATCCGGCCCCATGCTCGATCATTAACTCCGGCCCAACATTCGATTCTTACTTAATTGCTTTGCCTTTTTCATGATCGTAGTTAGTCCTGCATCACTTATCTCAACATATGGATTAGATCATTAATTCACCAATTGATTTCATTATCAAAATCCGAGATTTAACAATCTCCCCCTTTTTTATGATGACAACCAATTGATGACAGAGTTAACCTTAGCTCCACCTCTCTATATGCCATATTGAGATAAGATAAATATGAATTCAAAATGAATCATAACCTTTGAATTCAAGTAAAACAATTTCGATCATAGTGATCAAATGTAATATGTCATATCAAAATTTCATATATTGTGCATCATTATAATTTCAAATTATTAAAATGTAACATGCACAATTTCAAAACATTACAATTCATCATGCATAATACTAAAAATAAATCAACACTTTGGGCATAACATTCATAATACTAAAGCATTCATCATTTCATGTATGATACCGAAATTAACATCATTTTGGACATAACATACATGATCCTAAAACATTAAAATTTTAACCATTTATTACTTCATGCATGATACCAAAAATAACATTATTTTAGGCATGATACCATTCATCATTTTATGATACCAAACATTCATAATTTCTCCCCCTTTGTCATCAACAAAAAGGAGAAATGTTCAACAAATATTTGGACCATGTAGGTAAGTTTATATCACTTTAGAACATGCAAGTTAGCAAGTGAAGTTGAGGAAAACAACAACTTTTGAGATATGCAAGTTAGCACTTCTCTGTAGATGTGCAAGCACTTTTGGTTCTTCTTGAGACATGCAATCTAACATTTTGCGTTTCTTGATATGCTAGCAAGCTTCTTTCTCCCCTTTGTCATAAAAAAAAAGAAAAAGAAGAAGGGAGGAATTCATTCATCACATCAAGTTATAAGTACCAAAAGTCCATAAAAGTTCTTTTGTGAATAGAAAGAAGAAGGTTTCATATGATCATCATATAAAAGATCAATTATGCCAAAAATCCATGAATCAAATCTCTTCTTTTGTGGATTGCAAGAAGAAGGAATGAAGGAAACGATCCTGATTTAAAAGGAAAAATCAAGTTATGAAAAATCGAGAAATTCAAAAAATGTATAAGAGGAATTCATGCATTAGGAAGATTTAACATACTTAATTCTTTTCTGATAAAATTAAATTGTTCCTCATTCAATGGTTTTATAAAAATATCAGTTAATTGATATTTTGTATCAATAAATTCTAAAGATATATCATGGTTATTAACATGATCTCTAATAAAATGATACATAATATCAATATGTTTAGTTCTAGAGTGTTGAATGAGATTTTTTGTTAAACATATTGCACTAGTATTATCGCATTTTATAGGGATATTTTTCAAGTGAATTTCATAATCTTCTAAAGTGTTTTTCATTCATATAACTTGTGCACAATATGCACCTACTACTATATACTCAGCTTTTGTTGTAGATAATGCAATCGAGTTTTGTTTCTTGAAAAACCAAGAGACAAGTGCATGACGTAAGAGTTGATATGTTCTAGATATATTTTTTATATCTATTCTACATCCAACAAAATCAACGTCGGCATGAGTAATTAATTCAAAGTTGTTACATTTTGGATACCATAATCCTAGATTAGGAGTTCCTTTTATGTCACATCCCAGATTTATAAAAAGAATAATAAAATCAGTATTTTTTTATCCATAATTTACATAATAAACTCTCTCTTTTTTGTTTCCTTCATCCTTGAATTCAAATTATTGTCTTTACAATAGTAAATGTTCTATTAACTAGAAAAAGGATGACATCTTCTTGGTAGGTTCACAAGTTTCTTCCACCCTAACTTTAGATCTATTACATAATAGTAGATTACTCTGAAAATAAATATAAGATAAAAACATATCAATAACCACACATGCTGATAGGAACCTCAAAAAAATCATAAAAATAATCTTCAATATTCGTGTAATATAAATAAATATCAATAATTTAATAAGAAATGATAATATATCGATTCATCATAAAACTTATGCATTAGAAAAACGATAATAATTTCCTACATAATAAACAAAATCATGCATTAGCCACATGCAGCACATACATAATAACTAGATAACAAAGACATACATCATAACCAATGGTGCACTCTCCCAATAATGAATAGAGAGGCATATTCCATGGGATGGATTCCTTCCAACAATGGATGGAGGTAATCTATATCGCACTCCCAACAATGGATGGAGTGGTATCCCTCACCCGCCCAAGTGGGGACACATTCCTCCCAACAACGGATGGAATAACTATCTAACCATCATGTTTGATGACACGTTAATCCCCGAAGGGAATCGCCATACCTGCTCTCGGTAGAGATACATAAACATCCACGATCATTTATTTACACTCATTCATTCACTCGCGCATGCATCAAGAAATCAATATAATTAAATATTATGAGAGACCATACTTGATGTAAATCTACACTGTGATGGGCCTACCACTCTTTTCACATGTTGCACTTCCAATGTGAACTACTAGCTTAGTTATATCTACTACATGATAATAATCATATCAATATCATAAACTTAAGAAAGTAGAAAACTAATAATTATTTTCAAATGACATCTTCAGATAAAACCTTTAAATTCATTAAATCATAAATGCATGAAACATCAATCTCTCAATAGTCCTCAATCAACCAAACCCTGATTGGAATAGCTCAATTGACTTAAACCAAACTCAATTCGATTATGATCTAATGGAAACAATCTCAAATTCTTGTGGAATCGATCTAGAATCACCCTAGACTAGTCCAATTTAGATTTGATTGATCTTGATTAGATCAAATATGTTTGAACTAATCAAGTTAGTCTAGAATCACCCTAAACCGGCTTTAACAAATCAAACCTGTTTGATTTAGTCAATTAATGAGCTCAAACCAATAGAGAGAGAGGAAATTGGACTATATCGTAGAGTACTAACCTAAACTGAACCAACCCACTTGAGTCTTGTACAGCTCACATATGCTACATATGCCTATTCCAAGTAATATGTTGAGTTAAGGTACAATGAGCTATATAAAAGGAACGATGATATGTCTAATGCCAATCGCATAGCAGGGCAGGCTTAACTTCATGGACTAGGCTAAGCCTTACTTAAAAATTAAGCTGAGCCTTACCATTGAACTAGGCCATTCTTGACTCACGAGTTGGTCGTACTTGGACACATAAGTTGGGGTCGTATCTAACCATATAGACTGGGTCGTACCTAGCTGCATGAGCTACCCATGCTTGGCCACATGGTTGGATCGTACATGGCCACATAGACTGTTGGGAAATCTTGGGGGCGACATCGCATGCACAGCGGAAGAACAAGAAAACAAAATCCCTAATTTCCCAAAAAGATGTTCGTCATCGTGTGAATATTGGTGCGTAAAAATTCGTGAAACAAACTACGTATATAATAGATTATGTTACCTAGGGAGGTCGTATATCCTTGTCTCTTTGCAGATCTCTAGGAGAGAGAAAAGGAGGTCAAGCGTCCTCCTCTCTAGTGGTGATCCACATAGCAGGGTTACGACAACGCTCCTCAAAGCTCTAGGCCTATTTTAAGGTGAAGAGGGGGAGGAGAATAGGAGAGGCAAGCAAAGGCTCTAGCCTATGAACCATTGAATCCCTCCTATTTATAAAGGTCCCCTATTAAACCCTAATGGATCCTCCCCTATTGGGTATTGGATCTGCATCCAATTACCCAAGCCTTTTAGATTAGTGGATCTCTATCCAATAATCTCTCATGGGCTCTTATTGGATCTCGTCCATGGGATCCAATAATTCATGGGCTTATT
>LVTN01004011.1:2817-14715 GCA_001649415.1 Musa itinerans | reverse complement strand
ATTTAAAATATAAAATATATAAATAATACTATGAAATCAGTTTTACAATAAACATTTTCTTCAACTTTATAAAAAATAAATGTATTTAAAAATACAAATTCTTGATGGTAAATAAAGACATGGTCATTCTAAATTTTAAAATCCTTAACTAAAATATATTAGGGTAATTCTTAACTAAAATATTTTTCTTAGTTAATGGGTTTATTGATCTGTTAAGCTTGGCAGCTAATGAGGCTCTTGATGTATGAACTCGGCAACGCTAGTGTCCTTATTTCAATGAATGTATAATTAAGGCATTCATATTTATTCTCAGACAATATTAATCTCAGACAATGTTTACCTTTTTATCAATGTGATAGAGGTAACATTTTTAATATTAACTAAACAGTAAGATTACAAGAAGAACTTGCATATTAAACTAAAATAAATTGATACTGATAGGACTATTCTCATCTCCCAAATTAAAAAGGAAAGTCTATGATCAAATTAGGTAGCAAATTAGTCTCATTCCTTTCTTTATATACATGTTACAAGAAATAAATTACAACAATCAAAGGCATCTCAAATATCTTTTAATAAGTTTCTTGTCTCCTGAGGGATAAGAACAGCCTTACATATGATTTCCACTAGTAATTTCAAATCTGATTCCACATGAATTATCCTCACTTTATCTTAAACAGTAATATGTAAATCATACTGTAATCACTTCACAATAAAGAACACTCTCCTTTTCAATATATCTGCACCTAACAAATAAAGATTCACTAGTATCAATTCTTAAAATAAATCTTATCCTTGATCCTTGTCCTTAATAGAATCATTACAGTTAAGTTTTATCCATCCTACTCAAGAATTACTCCAAACCCCTATCTCCAAGCTTGCCCTTGCACATTACTATCATGACCAATGCAATTACCTTATAGAAGATATTATATACGGATGTAAACATATACTTAAATATAAGCTCATTCTTAACCCTCCACAGCCACTAGAGCAATGGTGATAATAGCTCCCAAAAATAACTCATGATTATGCATAACCTCATTAATCCACTCACCCTAATGTCATATATAAAAGAGCTAAAATGCATACATAGTTTTTGCTCTATCAAATACCACAAGTCACATGTAAAAAAAAAATAAAAGAAACAATAAGAGATCGACTTAAATTTCAAATGACAAAAAGGACACAACTTAATATCACAAATACTCAGCAAGTTTGTTGATCATAGGAGGCAGTAATATAGAAATTTTTAGCAAAATACTTGCACTCTAAGCAATATTGGCAGTAATACCGCTTCCAGCAACCCGCTTTCCTGCGCCAAATTTGGGCTCTTCATTCCTCGGATCTTGGTTCTCCAAGCCGATCTGTAATGCGTTGCGTATTTTAGATCCTACGCTCGATTCTTAGACCACACACTCGTTGGTCGTTGAAAGGATTAATTAAGACGAGTTAGATCAGTCGTTTACAATATCGTAGAGCTAACTACAGAGTTTAGTCGAATACTTCATTGGATAATTCCAGAATTATGTGTGTCTATTGATGTCAGGCATTTTTGTGCAGTCTGGAAATTTGGCATCCGATGGGAGCTGCTACTAACTATTCCATGTTACTAGTCTAAAATCCTGGATTGTTGTGTCGAAAGGCTTTGGTGCAGATTAGGTATTGAGGCTTTGTTATGGAATTTCCTATCTATCTGTGTCTCCTTTATTCTTTTATGAACTTTGATCTTTATTTAACTCGTTTTGCTACAATTAAAAGAGGCTTACTTTGTTAAGATGATAGGTCGATATTTAATTACACCTTTTATCTGATCTGCAGTTGAAGTTACGAGTGCTATTTGGATTGCTTGTTGCAATCATGTGGATGTTTAAGCCATTTGCTGGCAAGGAACCTGCCAGCCTTGAAGGCCGAACGATCGATGTTGGTAATGTAAAGGTTCATGTTCGAAATGCCATCGCGGAAGGGGGATTTTCCTGCATCTATGTTGCCACTGATGTTGTGCAACCATCCAAACAGTATGCCCTGAAGCACGTGATTTGCAATGATGATGATTTGTTGGATCTCATCATGAAGGAGATCTCTGTGATGAAGCTGCTCAGAGGACACCCAAATGTTGTTGCTCTTGTGGCACACACCATATTGGACATGGGCAGGAGGAAGGAAGCATTGCTTGTAATGGAGTTCTGTGAGAAGTCTCTGGCTACTTTGCTGGAAAACAGAGGGTCTGGATACTTTGAGGAGAAACAGGTCCTCTTGATTTTTAGAGATGTTTGCAATGCAGTGCATTTCATGCATTCCCAATCACCACCCATAGCCCACAGGTAGGCTTACATACCTGTTCTAAATGTTCCAATTTTCGCTTACCATGATATTGATGTGCCAACACATTAGCTATTTATCTTGTCCTTTCTGATGCCCAAAAGTTTTTTGTTTGTTGTGGAGTTTGGAAGGAATGGTAAAAAATATATAAATTAGCTGGTGATTCTTGCAATTTTTTATGATCTAAGAACAATTTTCAAGGTTATTCTGTAATGTAATAGCATCTTTTCAGCAAATCTTTCGCCTTTTCCAAAAGGGACAAATTGTCAAATTGCTATCCTTTCTCGTCCTTTTATGACCACCGTTAGAAGGTAAGATAAGAAAGGGAGATGAAAATTAAATTGGTTGACAAGTTATCCTTCAATGTCGACACTCCAATCCACATCAGTTGCTAAAAATTATCAGTAGCTTTAAATCTCTCTTCATTCTGCTTAGAATATCTCATGCCAGGTAACGTGTTTATTGATATTTGCAGGGATTTAAAAGCTGAAAATGTTCTTCTAGGACCTGATGGAGCTTGGAAGTTATGTGACTTTGGCAGCACCTCAACCAATCACAAATGCTTTGACAAGCCTGAAGAGATGGGGATTGAAGAAGACAATATCAGAAAGTACACAACTCCTGCATATAGGGCCCCTGAGGTTTAACCAAAGAATTGATTTGATTTTAAATTAATTAAAAAAATGCTGTTATAAATTATTCAACTAATGGTGGTTTGATTCTTAATTTTTAAATTGATCCAGATGTGGGATCTGTTTAGAAGGGAAGTTATATGCGAGAAAGTGGACATCTGGGTTAGTTATCTGACTGCATTCCCTCACGTTTTATCAGTTGGAGCTTCTTCTTTTCCCACTCTCAAGGATCTTATCTTTTTGCTCTGTACAAATGATATCTTGCTTCTTGTGTTGTTAAGCACAAGGATGTTATGCCTGCCCAGTTTGAGTTTTGTAGCGAACTTTATGTTTCTTTTTTTCATTTTTTTGTTGTTATACAATAAATTAAGCTTGATTTTTTAATCTGATGCTTTGAACTATTAGTGAAACTATTCTACTTTTACATTTCTGCACACTTTTAATATGTTTGCAATTAACTTGGACATTGTGTGACTTTGTCTTTTTGTTTTTCTTGTATTTGAAAAATAAGAGACTAAATTTATCTCTTATTTTCGAACTTCAGAAGTAATTTTGCTGGTCCCAACTCAATTACTTTTAGTATTTAAAGGACTTCTCATAAAATTATAGTCTATCAGTATGGCAGTCCTCGGTTCATCTTTGTTCCCGGTTTTTGTTTCTGAAATTTATAGAAAAAAAGTTCTACTATGAAAATCTTCGGAAACAAGGTTCTTTCACATGACTCAGAAAAGAAAGGCTGTACAGAAAGAAAGAAACAAAGTTGCCAAATATGATGCAAACCTGTTTTCCCTATTTGTAAACAGATCACACTCTGAACTGGAGTTGCTTCTGCATGCATAATAGAGATAGTCGATTCACTTTATTCAGTCTATAACTTAATTTTCACATCTTTCAGGCTCTTGGATGTCTTCTATACCGAATCTGCTTCCTCAAATCTGCATTTGATGGTGAATCAAAGCTTCAAGTCTTGAATGGGAACTATCGCATACCTGACGTACCAAAGTACGGTTCTGCAATGACCGATCTGATCAAGGATATGCTCAAGGCTTCTCCAAACACCAGGCCAGACATCACGCAGGCAAGGGCTTTGCTTGATTGGTCATTCATCTCCATGAATCTAGGTTAGTCATAGATTATTGCATATGTGGTAACCGTGTAGTTGGGATAAATCTTATATCCTTGTGCTGATAGTGTATCTATCTGACAGGTCTGGTTTCGTGTTAATGAACTACTTCCTTTGGAGTTGCAAAAGCACTTACCTGATGGCTTTAGCGGAGCTGTTGAAATGCGTCCACCTCCTTCAGGTTCTCAAGATCAAGGTAAAAATATGCTCCAAACTTAGCTAGTGATCCAATTTATGCATATAAATGTTTGTCTACAGGGTAGATAAGTCATCTCCAAAATTTCGTTTTCCTTGTGAAGGAATTATGATCATTCATGACGATTCATACAAAACTAGTAGTTATGTTCATATTATCATAGTTTTCCGTTGAGTAATCTATTCCCTTGAAAACCTCTAGGCAAAAGAAATCTTGCATATGACAACAATCAGTTGCTTTTTATTTCCAGAAAAGTTATTTGTGAAGATCTTTCTTCTCAAGTAAAGCCTCACTTTTGGATTGCCTGATAAAAACCTGGAGAAGTTGGAGGAGAATTGTACTTGTTTTATTTTCTTACTTCCATTTGCTGCAATGAAGAAATCTACTTGTTATCTGGTTGCTACACTGTCTAAAAACACATCATCAGATGCCCTTCTTGAAAACAGATACCAACATCATTTGATTTTTTTTATTTGATATTATTTGCAGTATATCCTAATTATGATGATTATTGCAATATGAATTCTAAAGGTGTTCCGAGAAAGACCACTTTGATGCCTCGAAGGGGCCTTGCTTCCTTACCATCATCAAGGGAATCCGAGAAGGAGATGTGTCAGACCAAACCCTTTCAAGATGCTCCAAAGACAGGTCGAGGGGCGCTTGGTGCATTCTGGTCCACTGAACATGCAAAGGATTCTGCAGTTGTTGATAACAAAGATCCCCACTTCGATGAACCGATCAAACAATCAGCATCGACTCAGAATCGCAATACAAGTGTTTGCAAAGTTAGCCCTCCAAGGGAAAGACATGTTTATCTTCGGAATCAGGTCAGGATTGAACAAGGGGACCCTGTGAAGAGGCCAGATGAATGCACTGGTGAGGACTTTGAGATCAAATTTTTCCAAGAGATGAAACAAAGTTCCAACCCAGAGAAGAAACCAGCTTTTGAGAATGAGACATTTAATACTTTTGTGGCTGATTTCGGTACTGGCAAGTTGAACTCCAAGAACATTACCGGTGATAATATAGCACATAAAAGAGAGCTAGAAGCAGAAGTTGACCAGCTAAAAGGACAGCTGAAGCAGGCCAACTTGGAGAAAACTGAAATTACATCCAGATATGAAAAGCTATCCGCAGTTTGCCGTTCTCAACGACAAGAGATACAGGAATTGAAGCATGCTCTTGCGGCAGTAAGCCCATCACCACCGGGCAAAGGCAGCACCAAGAACTATGAGCATCCTGGGAGCTTGCAGTCCATAACTCCGGTACTTCCTCTGTCACTTCTCTTAAAGCTTCCCAACTTGTGGCTTCACACTAATTCCTCACCATGTCTGTGCCCCCTGCAGCCGAGGATGAAGATTGAAGGAACTGTGTGGGAACTCCAGCAAGGAATGATGCACCCTTCTCCATCACCTAGACCCGAGACAAAGACGTGGAATGCTTTTGGGACAACCAATGGCCATCAAAATGTGATGTCGGCCGTGAATCCCTCAACAGATCTGTGGGGCTTCAATTTGGGGAGTTTTTCAGCTTCATCTGGTTCGCAGATATCTGGGAGCTCTGCTCAAGGAAATGCTTCCACGAGGACTAACAGTGGGGCAACAAAGAAGGCAGATGCAAACCAGCCCGCCGGATGGGCCGGTTTCTAAATGCATTACCATACCATCATGATATAATGCATAGTGTGTCGATATGTTATTTATCTTGGTTCTTGTCACAGCAAGGAGACTTGGGAAGCTCATGTTTTCTGCCATTGAGCAGAATCTGCTCGATCTGTAGTTGGGGACTGCGAGAATTAAGAGGTTTTTATTCATTGCTCTTCTTGGAGAGTTTAATCGTTAATTGCAGAATTATATATATACAGTTGTCTATTGCGGAGGCTGTGATTCGGGAATAACTATTTCTATCGACGATTTATTCTCGGAATTAGAAGACGGCGTTTAAAGGGCACAGAGATCGGTTACACATCATCCCCAACCTCGTTCCTCGACTGTGACGCCGCTCTCTCTTTCCTTCGTCTCGAGCTTTCCTATGTAGCCTTCCCTCTCCTCTCATTTCAGGACGTTTCTCACTTCGGTCTCTCCGCTACTCCCATCTGCCAGCATGCCTCATCCCCACGGTGGCGGAGGCGGGGCAGAGGAAGCCGCGGATATTGGTGGCCGGTGGTGGGGTGGGCGGCTTGGTCTTGACGCTGGTGGTTAAGAGGAGGGGATTCGAAGTGCAGATGTTCGAAAAGCATCTGAGCGCGATCCGGGGAGAGGGCCGCGAAACGCGCTCGCCGTGCTCCACGCCATCGACCCCGACGTCGCCCACGAGATCTCTGCCGCCGGATGCCTCATAGGCCATCGCCTCAACGGCATCACCGGCCAATAGTATGCACTCTGCACTTGCTCTCTGTAATTAGTCTCAGATCGATTTTTTGTTTGTGACTTGAATGCCCAACCCATAAATACCCTACTTGAACGGTACCAATGGAGTGGCTCATACAGAACGAAAACTTTCGAGCTCTCTATAACGATTCTTCTTTCACAGGATTCCGTCTCTTTCTTTGACAGGTTTACCAAGTTTGACTTGTTGACGCCAGCTGAAGTAATATGTAGAATTTCACTCCAAGAAATATTGCTTAAAAGCAATTGGTGTTAGATTTTATAATTAATTAGGTTTCGTTGAAATATTTTAACTAATAAAATATTTTAACAACGATCTTGGATCAACGATACGATGGTGTTTACAGAAATCTCTCAACAGATAACATCAAAAAGTATGTATCGTTAAACGAGATCTATAAATTTGATTTCAAACATAACATAAAAATTATTTTCGTATTTTAATACAACATATTACAATTTTTATGCTTTTCAAGTCCTTCTTAACAAGGCAAATGTTGTTGTTGACTTCAGGGAATATTCTAATAAGGTTACGAGTGATATCTTGCTTGTTGCTATGAGGTTGTAATGCATCAACTTAGTATGGAATTAGCTTACCTTTTATGAGGTTGTTTAGGTGGTTGTGCTCCTTCAAGATGGAAGAGAGTACGAAGGTGATGTACTTTGTTGGTGCAGACGGCATATGGTCGAAGGTGATGATGCGACATCTTTTTTTCTTGTTAAGTTGAAGTCGGGATATAACTAACTATATGATGGTTCGTTCCGTCGATGCCCTCTCTCCTCCTCTTGCTCCCAAGCAAAACCATCCTCACCTCCGTTGCCACAGACCCTACTCGTGACATCGTCACTCGCGATTGCTTTCCTCCCCTCCTCCGCTCCCGTTAGAGATCACCCAAGTCTGCGGCGCCACCCTAAAACCCTCTGGTAGTCCTAGTCCTCCTTCCTCCCTCAAAATCGTCTCCGCGGTCCATGACCCCCACCAGCGCCGTCGCCCTCCCCTCCTGCCGCTCCCACCAGGTAGACTCCATCCTCCCCTCCATCGCCACAGACCGTGGTCGTGTAGCCACTGACCGCGATTGTCTCCAGCATCTCCCCCTCTCTGCACGTTGCGTGTCCGTCACCCTCCCCGCTGGTCCCCTTGCAAACAGCCACGCCTTAGCTGGCCCTGCCCTCCTCTACCAGACTGTTAGTCGGCAAGTACGTCCACTTGTCGCATCGTCGATGCCATGGCCTCCGTCTTTCATAAATCCGATGGTGGTTCTGGAGTTGCAGTCTGTGGTATAGGTGTGTAGTCTCCTAGGATGTGTTCAACCTAGCGCCGCGCCCAATTGAACGAGGTATTTGACTGGCTTGTGAGCGCGCAACTCACGAAATCGGCGGATACATCGCCGTCCCTAAATGACCACACTACCCCATTCTTCTTAATGTGCAAAAAAATGTCATCAGCGTCCAAGAGAACCGACGGTCTAAAAGATCCATGTCATCTTCGGCCGTGAAGACCCAGTAGCGTCCAAGAGAACCGACGGTCTAAAAGATCGGCCCGATCGAGAGGCCCCGCAAGCGAGCGAGCGAGAGGACCGGAGGAAGTGGCTCATCGCCTCGCGCGCCATCTTGTCAGGAGCACCAATGACCGAGGGCCACGAGAACAAGGTTCGGCCTCCTGCCACTCACTGCTCGTGTGGGTCCCGCACGTGGAAGCCCTTGATAAGCTTGGATAGGAAGGGGAAACGAAGGGCAGGTCTCTCTTCTCGCAGCTAACAGTCTCTCCACCCCGGCGCGAGTCACAGGGAGGGAGAGAGGGAGAGAGAGAGAGAGGAAGAGGAGGCACAGATTGATATTGGTGTCATCTATCATTTCTCCTCCTCCTCCTCCTCCTCCTCCTCCTCATCAATAATTTCTCTCTCAGGTACGTGAATAATAATGTTCCTTTCTCTTGTTCGAGTTAGATCTGGTGCTCTCTGTCTACAAGAATCCTTTCTACTTTTATTTCCTCTATGAAATGTTCATCGCATGTGTTTGGTAACGCTCTGCTTCTTTTAGTTGTGATTTGTTTTTGTATTTGTTGTACCGTTGTAGATCTGGAACGATTCCATCTATCTACTGGCCAACGTAGTTCTTTTTCCCTTCCATCATCTTATATAGTCGATCTTTTTTTACTACTTTTTTGTTTCTCCTAAAAAATCTACTGCTAATAGCACGCCAGATTTTTCTTCTCCAAATGCATTCATTTTGAAGAACAAACTGTAGTGGCACATATTATTAAACCCCGAAGAAGAACTCGCCTCTTTCCCTTTTTTTTTTTTTTGTTCCCACCCTCCTTCGGATCCCTCGATCCAAAAGGCTGGCCAATGTCACAGATCGCTGCGACAGTCGTACACGGCACCCGCTCGCATCGGTGGTGCCCCGTCCTCCGCTTTAGGTACCCGACATCCCCTTGTCCGGAGGCGTCGCAGCACAGCTGGACCGCGCTTGCCTCTGTCGACGCCGCCCCTCTGCCACCACGAGAAAAAAAAAAAAAAAAGGCGAACGAGCACATGGTGCCCTCTAGGGCTGACGTGGACGACGACAGTCCTGATTTGACCGGGGTCGCTGTCAGTCCATCTCGGTGGCCCGCAGCGTCCCAAGACCAACACCCGCGACGATGAGTGCCCGCCGTTAGACATCATTAATATCAGGAAAATGAACGGCGGAGCACTAAAATTTACGCACCCCCCCCGACGGCGAATCTCCGTGCGGGGTTGGCGTCATACGTGGGACGCGAAGTGGTCCACGACATATTCGACTCCCGCGTGGTCCCCACTCTATTAAATAGATATATAAATGCTTGTTCTGTCGACTTTGGTACGCTTTCTCGTTTGCTTTCCCACTTTGGACTCACTCTAATAAATGTAGAGATTTACGAGGCACGCTGTCCGTCTCACATGCGCCTTCCAACCCCGTCAAATCGATTCATTTATTTCTTTGGTTCAAATTGGTTCAATTTGGTTCAATTATAGCTTGGCTTACGCTTATAGTAAGATTTGGAGGGCTTGTGGGGTCTCCAACCGTGTTGCCGAAGGTTGCGCGATGCTCTTTTTAAGTCAGAGCTGCATTAGGAAGGAAACGGGTGAGAATTTTGTGGGTTGACGTATCTGTGCCCACTGCTTGCTTCCGTTATGGAACGGCCTTCCCGCATGTGCTTTCTCGTATTGTTTTATTTTATTATGTTAATTTAAAGCAAAGTTGGAAGCTAGATTGGGTCATCATCATGCGTTGTTCCTGCGCAAGACTCGCATTCTTGGCTTCTTCTCTTCTCTTCTGGCTGATCCCGTAAAAATCTATGTTGTGGGTCGCAGGTGAGCCCATAGCAGCAATGGGAGCGGGCGGGCGCATGACGGCGAAGGAGCAGGCGACGGCGACGGCGGGGGAGGACGTGCCCCTCCGCTCCGGCGGGGGTGGCAAACCACTCCACCGCTCGCCCACCGAGAAACCCTCCTTCACACTGGGCCAGATCAAGAAGGCCATCCCTCCTCGCTGCTTCGAGCGCTCCGTTCTCCGCTCCTTCTCCTACGTCGCCCATGACCTGTTCTTCGCCTCCCTCTTCCTCTACTTCGCGCTGGCCATCATCCCCACGCTGCCGCCAAGCCTCGTCCTCGCCGCCTGGCCGCTCTACTGGGTCGTCCAGGGTTGCGTCCTCACCGGCGTGTGGGTCATTGCCCACGAGTGCGGCCATCACGCCTTCTCCGACTACTCCCTCCTCGACGACGTTGTCGGCCTCGTCCTGCATTCCGCCCTCCTCGTGCCTTACTTCTCCTGGAAGTACAGCCATCGCCGCCACCACTCCAACACCGGCTCCATGGAGCGCGACGAGGTCTTCGTCCCCAAGCCCAAGTCCGCCATGCGCTGGTATTCCACGTACCTCAACAACCCGCCCGGCCGCATCCTCACCCTGGCCGTCACCCTCACCCTCGGCTGGCCTCTGTACCTCGCCTTCAATGTCTCCGGCCGCGCCTACCCCCGCTTCGCCTGCCACTACGATCCCTACGGCCCCATCTACTCGGACCGGGAACGCGCCCAGATCTTCATCTCCGACGCAGGCCTTATGGCGGCCGTGTACGCCCTCTACCGCATCGCCGCCAGCTACGGCTTCTGGTGGGTGGTGAGGGTGTACGGAGTGCCGCTTCTGATCGTGAACGGGTGGCTGGTCCTCATCACCTACCTGCAGCACACGCACCCGTCGCTGCCGCACTACGACTCGAGCGAGTGGGAATGGCTGCGCGGGGCGCTCGCGACGGTGGACAGAGACTACGGGATTCTCAACAACGTGTTCCACAACATCACCGACACCCACGTCGCCCATCATCTCTTCTCGACGATGCCGCACTACCACGCCATGGAGGCTACCAAGGTCATCAAACCCCTGCTGGGCGAGTACTACCAGTACGACGGCACGCCGCTGCTGAAGGCCATGTGGAGAGAGGCGCGCGAGTGCCTCTACGTGGAGCCGGACGAGGGGAGCACGAAGAAGGGCGTCTTCTGGTATCGAAACGACATCTAAGAGGTGACGCCGCCGACGGTGGCTGTGATAGGTTCGTCGTTTTGTGTTTCGTCCTAGTCGTGTCCTCGGTCGTCATTTTGATGCAGTCTTATTCCATTGTGTTAGTGTATCAATCCATCAAATCAAACACACTGACAATCGGAAAAAAAAAAAAAACACCAAGTGTGGAGACAATAATCATCTTATGATGCAGTCTTTTCTTCAGCGTCTGTTAGTTTGGATTCGCATGGCTCTCAGTTCTTAGTACATCTTTATGGGACTCGGCTTCAGGGTATTGTGTTTCAATCAATCTTCAGCACAAGTCACATGTTAATAAAGTTTACTGGCTTCAGGGCTTTGCCATGCCGATTCTGTGGAACAATGTTGTGTTTAGGGACTTGGGACGTAACCCCATCCGTAACTACCACAAGGGACTCGTGTAAGTATTCCCGGAGGAGGCGGCGGCGGCTATTGTGACACCTGCCATCTCGACGCATGTATAAGATGTGGCGGTGCTCGTAACATGGGAATTCATCCGATGACAATAAACAGGGAAGCCATGGGAAGAGTGTCTATATAGATGAATAATGGATGACACACTTAATTCACCCATGACATGTAATATATATATATACATATATATATATATATATACATATATATATATACATATATATATACATATATATATATATATACATACATATACATATATATATATA
>LVTN01004010.1:0-14741 GCA_001649415.1 Musa itinerans | reverse complement strand
TCAGTCTCCCAGGTCTGCCAGGCGGTGGAACAACCCCTGTCAAGTGGTGGTACTAACTGAGCTCGGTCTCCGAGCTCTGCCAGGCGGTGGAACAGCCCTTGTCAGGCGGTGGTACCGCCAAAACTCGGTCTCCGAGCTCTGTCAGGAGGTGGTACCGCCCAGTCAGGAGGTGGTACCGCCAGGACCCCGGAAATCCGAGATATGACATTTTTGAGCTCCAAATTCAAACCAGTTTGGGACCTATTGCCCAATCGGTCAATTGACCTCCATAACTCCGATATCCTTGGCGCAATATCCGCTCTTATTGGCTCGATGCCCGAATTCACAGCTCGAAGCCTTCTACCGATACGTCGACCAATCATCCGGCCCAACGTCTAATCTTCTGACATGTTTGCTCTGGCACAACATGATTCTTCCTGCTTCAATTTTCTCTCCTTAATCGAAGCTTCCTGCGTCACTCAAAACATATATTAAATCATAAATACTATTAATTGGTTTCATCATCAAAATCCGAGATTCAACAGGTGGTTCCACCGCCCATCCTAGTAGTGCCACCGCTTGGCATGGTTCCAAGTAGCCAAGTGGGCCATCCATCCAGCCTAATTCAGCCTTGTTTTGGGCCTAATTGGCCCCTAATTGAGTTAGTAGGATTTCTCCCAAACCTAACTCAAACTAAGTTCTAACTATGGTAATTAAGGCATTAACTAAGCAATCTTTGTCTGGTATGTCAATTGTTCTTCCAATGAAATCTTGATGAACTTCCGGTGAACCCTCGACAAGCTTTTGGTGAACTCCCAATCAAACCCATGATAAATAAGTTTCATTGAATCCCACGTCTGGGAGCTCCATCCACCCACGTCTGAGTGAAGTCATAGGGGGCCGGCAGAGCATCACAGGCTCTATACATAACTCCCTTTACCATTTCTGGCAAAGGTTCACATTATCCCATAACACCAGAGTACAAAAGGGCAGTATGAATAATAAATAGCACATATTGGAAGCACACGCGGAACAACAAAATGTATATGTGCCTTTACGAGTCAATACGATGCAAGCAATAATCTCTCACAAATGTATTCAGATTTGACAGGCAATGAAAGCAAGAGTACACACAGATTCCAAGCAATCATATATAACTCATTTCAAATAAGAAGGTAAGATAAATTCAATATCCAAAGGAATGAAGCTGTAATAGGCACATATCGAAAAAAAATACGGAACAGTGGAATATACATGTGCCTATATGAGTCAACATAAACTTTACACAATAGGTTTCAAGAATACAAATAATTTAAGAACAAGAGCATACAAGAATTTAAAGCAGTAATATAAAGCTCAATTGAACAAAGAAAGCTAAATGAAATCGAGTTCCAAAGGAATGAAACCAGAATATGCGAAATCGACCAAGGCTCAATTTCTGGCAGAATTCGAGAGGCACATTGAACAAATGATTCAAACTATCAATTGTACTCTAATTTACTCAGAAAATATATCATTGGAAAGATATTTCAATCTAATTTCTGATGAAATAAGTTTCGTATGAATCAAGATTTCCGACAAGGAGTTACCATTGTTTAAGTAACCAAAGGTCAAAAACAAAATCACTGTTTTACAAAATTCATAGGGTCGGGTTCAACAGATAACAGGATAGGCATTTGAATTCCAATTGTTTTCAATCTATATATCAAAAGAAAGGTCTACAAGTTTAGTTTTAAATGAAGTCAGTTTGGTATAGATCAGAATTACCAACAAGGACTTATAGGCATTTTAGTATCGAAAGGTCAGAAATTTCGATCCCTCTTTTGCAGCATCCATAGGCTCATTTGAAATAGAAGTTTGGGTAGGTAAACTTACTCTGAATTCTTAAAATAAGCTATCAAAAGAAAGGCTTATGAGTCTATATTCTGTTTAACTAAGTTTTATCCAAATCAGAGGTCAGTACATGAAGTTATAATCATAACAAGGTAGAAAGGTCAGAATCTCGGAAGTTTCACATATTCAAATCGTTACGTCTAAACAAGAGACATATCAAATGCAAGGCTAGAACAATTCAATGTTTTCATATTCAAGGTAAATGTAGAGATAAAATTACAGTAAGGAAAGATCAAGTCACGTGCAATAGGAAAGATTAGAAAGCTTGCAATAGGAAGGATCGGAACACTTGCAATAGAATGGATTGAAACAATTGCAATAGAAATAATCAAAACACTTGCCTTTCGAAGGTTTTGATCCAAAGATCCAAAGATGTAAATCTGAATCTTTCTTCTACTTTTTCTCCATTTCCTCTTCCTATTTTGTTTTCTGTACCTATCTTCTTTCTTCCTCCACAATTGTAGCTCGTGCAGAACATAGAGGCTCAATCACCTGCTCTCTCTTATTCTCATTCCTTCGTTTTTTTTTTTAAATGCAGTTGTCACAGCCACGGCCGTAGCCGCTGTCACAACCGCAGCCTCTTCCACTGCACTACTTTCTTCCTTCTCTCCTTTCGTAAACGCAGCTGCCGCTGTTACTACCATAATTGCAGCCGCAACCGTAGCCACGATCGCAGCCGCAGCCGCCACCGCAACCCCTTTCACTGCGCTACTTTCTTTCTCCTTTCTCTCATTCTTTCTTTTTTTTTTCTTCCCCAAACACAGCTGCTGCAGCCACCGCCACTGCCGCAGCCACACTGCTGTCGCAACCACACAGCTAACGCTGTCGCAGCCACCTTCCCCTCTTCCTCTTCTTCCCTCTCTTCTCCCTCTTCTTCTTCCTTTCCTTCTCTTCTTTCCCAGCTGCAATCGCTGCAGTCGCAGTCGCAGCCGCAGCCATGGCCGAGCAGCCACCACAACCGCAGCCTCTTCTTCCTCCCCTGCTCTTCTTCCTTTCATTCTTCTCTTCTAGCTGCAGCTGCCATCGCCGCAGCCGCAGCCCCCTACTTTCCCCAGCCGCAGCCATGGCCGAGCAGCCACCACAACCGCAGCCTCTTCTTCCTCCCCTGCTCTTCTTCCTTTCATTCTTCTCTTCTAGCTGCAGCTGCCATCGCCGCAGCCGCAGCCCCCTACTTTCCCTTCTCTTCTTCCTCTCATCTCCTTCTTCCTTCCTCTCCTTCTTCTCTTCCAGCTACAGCTGCCACCGCCGCAGCCGCAGCTGCAACCCCTACCGCAGCCACCCTCCTCTTTTCTTCTTCTTCTTCTTCTTCTTCTTCTTCCTCTTCTCTTCTTCTCCTCTTCCTCCCTTCTCCTCCCCGACGCTCCACGCATGCACTCCTCTATTTCCTCCTGCAGGAAACAGAGGTGCTGCAGCCCTAACTGCTGCAACTACCTCTCTCTCCTCTCCCTCTTCCCTTTCTTTTCCCTCTTCATCTTCTTCTCTTCTTCTTCTTCTCTTCTCCTCCTCTTCTTCTTCTTCTCTTCTTCTCCTCTTCTTCCCTTCTTCTCTGCTTCTCTTCTTCTCCCCAACGCCCCACAGTGTCTCGCTTTGTTTCCCATGGGAAACAGAACGTGGGAGGCGGTGGGATAAAACCGCCGCCCCTTCCCTTTTTTTTTTTTACAACTTAACAGTTTAGTCCTTAAAATTTATATATTTACATATAGGTCCTCTGATTTACAAATAAATCCTTATAAATAATTTTCCAAATGTGAGGGATATTACACTCTCCCCTCCTTAAAAAAAAAAATTAGTCCTCTAAATTGGTCATACCTCAATCGATGAAAAGATAATGATTATGTTTTCTTCATTCCCTCCTTCAGCTCCCAAATAGTTTCATCAATACAATACAATGACACAATCATTCAAGAGTGACCAAAATATCCTCCTCATTGATCTTCAATAAACGGTAACCCGATCTCTGATAAATCTGGTAAAGCACTTATGCACCGTTCAATTGATCAAACAAGTCATTACTTTTAGGTAGAGGATACTTTTTTTTTTTTCACCTAATTCAATTGTCTACAATTAATGTAAAGTCTCAATGTTCCATCCATCTTCTTAACCAATACCGGAGTACCTCATAATGAAACACTGAGCCAAATCAAGTAGTCCTTGTAGTTGTTTTTTTTTTTTTTTTTTTTTTCAATTTCACTTACTCAAATGGTGTCATTATATAGAGAGGCTTAAATATTGAGATTATCCCAAGGGTCAAATCAAAAGCAAAGTCACGTCTGGAGGTAATCTGGGCAAGTCATCCTAGGATACATCAGACAATGAGGTAAATCATACCTAATACTCTTAAAATAAAAGATGAGATGGTCTAATATGCAAAAAGTGATCATTTTATATAACAATCTATACTGGTATGATAGGAAGATAGTCAATCCATACCAAGTATAATATCAAAACTCTAAATCTCTAGGAAAACCAAATCAGCAAAAAGTTCATGTTCTCCAATAAAAATCAAACCATATGATCAGATCAAGTTCGTTATTAAAGAATCTCTAATGATCGTATTTATACATAGCATATAATCTAGTGGTCTAAGTTGAATGCCCAAGTGATAAGCAAAATATTACGAATCAAATCATAGATGTGACCTATGGTCAAACAAATTTTTGCATTCTTTCATAAACATGAATAATACATTCGACCACTAATTCAGAAGCTTTAGAATCATATTCAGTGATAGCATACACCCTGATATGGGCTGATGATTTAGGAGGTAGTAGCTTTTACTTCTTGTTCAAAGGGCAGTCTTTTAATTCATGATTCAACTTCCCTCAAGCAAAATAGGCTCCAATCATCCAAAAACACAAACTTGTTTCATAATTTAACCTATAATTCACATATGATTGAGTCTTTTGTGGTGACTTTTCAAATCCAAATGTCTTGACCCTCTTGTTATTACTGATTCATTTTCAATCATATTTTTATTGATAAACTTGTCCTTATCATTCTTGCCACTGATCTCCAAAAATTCTTTTCATTGTTCCCATTAATGATCAGCCTCTACTTCCAATATAAGGTGGCAAAAGATATCTTTTGATCATCGAAATAATTTCGTACATTAAATATCTTCTCTATTTGTATCATCCATTTTTCTGCCACCAATGGATTAGGGGCACCATGCTTCTGCTGCGCCACTCTGATTCAATATCCCACTTTCATTCCACTTAATTAATCAAAACCAGATGAAGTAAGAGAACTAAATGTTTTCGTCCTCTTAGATTCCTAAAAGACATCAAGAAAAGTTTTCACCGATCACTATAGTTTACTAGACCGCAATATATTTTGCACGTCAACATATCAAATATTTCAGTGATCCTCAAACCATGCTTTGATACCACCTCTGTCACGCCCCTCAAAATATCGATAATATTAAAAAAATTTCAACATAAATCCATCCAGGATCCAATACACATTTGAGGTCACTAAGAAAACATTCAAATCAAAATTTCACTTTTATAATCCACAAATTCATAAACCCTGTGCAGTTCATACCATACAACATATCACTCGATGATTCATAAAATCTAAACCCAACTCACCAAAATAATAACCATAACATAAATTCACAAGTGTGGGAGTCTATAGGGCTGCAGCACCTCTGTTTCCTGCAGGAGGAAATAGAGGAGTGCATGCGTGGAGCGTCGGGGAGGAGAAGGGAGGAAGAGGAGAAGAAGAAGAAGAAGAAGAAGAAGAAGAAGAAGAAAAGAGGAGGGTGGCTGCGGTAGGGGCTGCAGCTACGACTGCAGCGGTGGCAGCTGTAGCTGGAAGAGAAGAAGGAGAGGAAGGAAGAAGGGGATGAGAGGAAGAAGAGAAGGGAAAGTAGGGGGCTGCGGCAGCAGCGATGGCAGCTGCAGCTAGAAGAGAAGAATGAAAGGAAGAAGAGCAGGGGAGGAAGAAGAGGCTGTGGCTGTGGTGGCTGCTCGGCCATGGCTGCGGCTGCGACTGCGATTGCAGCGGTTGCAGCTGGGAAAGAAGAGAAGGAAAGGAAGAAGAAGAGGGAGAAGAGAGGGAAGAAGAGGAAGAGGGGAAGGTGGCTGCGGCAGCGTTAGCTGTGTGGTTGCGGCAGCGGTGTGGCTGCGGCAGCAGCAGCGATAGTGGCTGCGGCAGTGGCGGTGGCTGCAGCAGCTGTGTTTGGGGAAGAAAAAAAAAAGAAAGAATGAGAGAAAGGAGAAAGAAAGTAGTGCAGTGAAAGGGGCTGCGGCGGTGGCTGCGGCTGCGATCGTGGCTACGGTTGCGGTTGCAACTGTGGCAGTAACAGCAGCAGCTGCATCTACGAAACGAGAGAAGGAAGAAAGTAGTGCAGTGGAAGAGGCTACGGTTGTGACAGCGGCTATGGCCATGGCTGCGACAACTGCGTTTAGAAAAAAAAACAAAGGAATGAGAATAAGAGAGAGCAGGTGATTGAGAAACTTCCGAGATTCTAACCTTTCTACCTTGTTATGATTATAACTTCTTGTACTGATCAATGATTTGGACAAAACTTATTTGAACAGAATATAGACTCATAAACCTTTCTTTTGATAGCTTATTTTAAGAATTCGGAGTAAGTTTGCCTACCCAAACTTCTGTTTTAAATGAGCCTATAGATGCTGCAAAAGAGGGATCAAAATTTCTGACCTTTCGATACTAAAATGCCTATAAGTCCCTTTGGTAATTCTGATTTATACCAAACTAACTTCATTTGAAACTAGACTTGTATACATTTCTTTTGATATATAGATTGAAAAAAATTGGAATTCAAATGCCTATCATGTTATCTGTTGAACCCGACCCTATGAATTTTGTAAAACTGTGATTTTGTTTTAGTAACCAAAGGTCAAAAACAAAATCACAGTTTTACAAAATTCATAGGGTCGGGTTCAACAGATAACATGATAGGCATTTGAATTCCAATTTTTTTCAATCTATATATCAAAAGAAATGTATACAAGTCTAGTTTCAAATGAAGTTAGTTTGGTATAAATCAGAATTACCAAAGGGACTTATAGGCATTTTAGTATCGAAAGGTCAGAAATTTTGATCCCTCTTTTGCAGCATCTATAGGCTCATTTAAAACAGAAGTTTGGGTAGGCAAACTTACTCCGAATTCTTAAAATAAGCTATCAAAAGAAAGGTTTATGAGTCTATATTCTGTTCAAATAAGTTTTGTCCAAATCATTGATCAGTACAAGAAGTTATAATCATAACAAGGTAGAAAGGTTAGAATCTCGGAAGTTTCTCAATCACCTGCTCTCTCTTATTCTCATTCCTTTGTTTTTTTTTCTAAACGCAGTTGTCGCAGCCATGGCCATAGCCGCTGTCACAACCGTAGCCTCTTCCACTGCACTACTTTCTTCCTTCTCTCGTTTCGTAGATGCAGCTGCTGCTGTTACTGCCACAGTTGCAACCGCAGCCTCTTCCACTGCACTACTTTCTTCCTTCTCTCCTTTCGTAGACGCAGCTGCCGCTGTTACTACCATAATTGCAGCCGCAACCGTAGCCACGATCGCAGCCGCAGCCGCCACCGCAACCCCTTTCACTGCGCTACTTTCTTTCTCCTTTCTCTCATTCTTTCTTTTTTTTTTCTTCCCCAAACACAGCTGCTGCAGCCACCGCCACTGCCGCAGCCACACTGCTGTCGCAACCACACAGCTAACGCTGTCGCAGCCACCTTCCCCTCTTCCTCTTCTTCCCTCTCTTCTCCCTCTTCTTCTTCCTTTCCTTCTCTTCTTTCCCAGCTGCAATCGCTGCAGTCGCAGTCGCAGCCGCAGCCATGGCCGAGCAGCCACCACAACCGCAGCCTCTTCTTCCTCCCCTGCTCTTCTTCCTTTCATTCTTCTCTTCTAGCTGCAGCTGCCATCGCCGCAGCCGCAGCCCCCTACTTTCCCTTCTCTTCTTCCTCTCATCTCCTTCTTCCTTCCTCTCCTTCTTCTCTTCCAGCTACAGCTGCCACCGCCGCAGCCGCAGCTGCAACCCCTACCGCAGCCACCCTCCTCTTTTCTTCTTCTTCTTCTTCTTCTTCTTCTTCTTCTTCTTCTCCTCTTCCTCCCTTCTCCTCCCCGACGCTCCACGCATGCACTCCTCTATTTCCTCCTGCAGGAAACAGAGGTGCTGCAGCCCTAGCTGCTGCAACTACCTCTCTCTCCTCTCCCTCTTCCCTTTCTTTTCCCTCTTCATCTTCTTCTCTTCTTCTTCTTCTCTTCTCCTCCTCTTCTTCTTCTTCTCTCCCTGCCACAACTGCAGCTGCCACAGCTGCAGCCACAGCTCCCTTTCCTCCCTTCTTCCTCAACGTTTTTTCTTCCTCTCCTTCTTCTCTTGCAGCTACAACTGCCACCGTCGCAGCCGCAGCTGCAGCCCCTACCGCAGCCACCCTCCTCTTTTCTTTTTCTTCTTCTTCTTCTTCTTCTTCTTCCTCTTCTCTTCTTCTCCTCTTCCTCCCTTCTCCTCCCCGACGCTCCACACATGCACTCCTCTGTTTCCTACTGCAGGAAACAGAGGTGCTGCAGCCCTAGCTGCTGCAACTACCTCTCTCTCCTCTCCCTCTTCCCTTTCTTTTCCCTCTTCATCTTCTTCTCATCTCTTCTTCTCTTCTCCTCCTCTTCTTCTTCTTCTCTTCTTCTCCTCTTCTTCCCTTCTTCTCTACTTCTCTTCTTCTCCCCAATGCCCAATAGCATCTCGCTCTGTTTCCCAGCGTGGGAGGCGGTGGGATAAAACCGCCGCCACTTCCCTTTTTTTTTTTTTTTTTTAATTTTGCAACTTAATAGTTTAGTTCTTAAAATTTCTATATTTACATATAGGTCCTCTGATTTATAAATAAATCCTTATAAATAATTTTCCAAATGTGAGGAATATTACAAGCGATGGCACCGCCAGGGTCGGCGGTGGCACTGCCCAGGTGACTCGGTCTCCCAGGAGTTCTAGGCGGTTGAACCGCCCCTCTCAGGCAGTGGTATCGCTAGTAATTATTACTGCCAGCAGTGGTTCCGCCCCTGCCAAAAGGTGGTACCACCTAAGCTCGGTCTCCGAGCGAAGTCAAGTGGTAGTACCACTCAATGACAGTTGATAGGCAGTAGTACTGCCCAGTTATGGCGGTGGTACTGCTAGGACCCTGGAAATCCGGGAGATGATACTTTTGAGCTCCAAATTCAAACTGATTGGGGCCTATATAAACCCCACCCTTTCCTGCATGAAAGGATACCGAAAGCTTGCTTTTATTCTAAGTATTTAAGGGCTTAAAAGTATTGTAAAACCATAGAAGTTCTTCATCCCTCTTTCTTTCTAAGTGTTGATCAATCAAGAGAGGAGTGAAAATTTGTAAGGGTTGTCTCGTAATCCCATCAAAAGGAGAAAAGCTTTAAAAGGGTGGTTGGCCTTCGCCTATTGAAGGAAGGCCTCTAGTGGACGTCGGTGACCTCATCGGAGGAGAAAGCTAAAAGTGGATGTAGGTCAAGATTGACCGAACCACTCTAAATCTCGGTTTGCATTTACATTTTACTCTTTATCTTAACTGCAAATTGCCTCCGTTGCTTTACATCAGCTATACTTTCGTTTGCTCTCAAGTTAAAGATCTTTCCGAAATGGTTTTCGTACGAAGTCTTGTTGAACTGACGAAAGTTTTTCGCTGCACTAATTCACCCCCCCCCCTCTTAGTGCTCTTGATCCTAACACAAACTGATATGGGGGTGATGCATAATGGATTTTGAAAGAAAGATGATAGTTGGAAAGGAACGAACTCACGATAACACTTTAATAAAATGGAAAAAGAGCTCACCACCAAGTTTAAAATCACAAAGGGATACAGAAAGATCACTACCCTAAGGAAAATAAATATGGATACAGAACTAAAAACAAAAGACTCACCACTCAAGGATGCGTCCAAGAGATACAAAGTTTAAGAGAGCACTCCAAGAGAGCTTCTACCAAAATCCTCAAGTTTCTAAACCTCTCTTTAATCCTAAAATATTAAAATAAGTACTAGTGCATGAAATAACCTTTCATGTATAGGGAATTACGAGATTAAGTGTTTTATAGCTGGTAACTAACTCCTTTAATGTATTCCTTAGTTATGAAGAAAAGCATCTTAAAACAGCTTTAACTTTATATAGGGAATACGCTCATAAGCTATCATATTTGAGTGGGCTGAGTTGAAAACTCTAAGGCAACGTTGTAGTCCATATAAGCAGTGTAGCAAATTAAGCACTCCCGTGTTACTTGAGAACTCTTTCTCTCTTAATCCGAATGACCTTGGCCAAGGATTTGTTTGAGCAAAAATACATGGGATATTAATCACATGATACCAAAAGCGGATGATCCTCTATCGATACTTAATAGTCCTTGTAAGGTTGGCTGCCCTCCTAATAACCGGTTATATTAGATCTGGAACTTCCAAACCTATAATTCTAGTATCAAATAGTGAAGTACATATACAAGACATCCTTGGTGTCTCAAGTCTAATGACCAGTAACACCACTAGGACGATGAAATCACTATCTGATAATAAGGTATCATTAACCATCCAGTATTCCATAAGCAGATTAATCAGTGAACTCATTCTCCAATGAGCACCTGCACTATAGCCCTATTGTCCCCACACGAGCAGCTATGAGAGCAACTACCTTCATCATATGGACGGGTATATAGAATACCAATCTATCTAGTTATCTCGATGTCCCTCTTGAGTAACCTATAACCACGATTATTTAGGGTCTATGTTTAAAAGTGAATCGGTCTCATTATCGTGATCTCATCATGATCCGATTCCTATTGCATAAATCCATGAACATCATAATATATTTATACAACTAGTAATATAAAGTGAGAAAATATCATAATAATAATAAATAAAAAGATTATGTCATGTCACACATGACATCACTCATGTGATTGGCTTGTAGGGTACCTATGACTAATAAAACTCATAGAATCATTAATGACTTATGAAATGACTTGTAAGGCATATGACGAACAAGAGGATAACCTTCCAAAGAATAGGAAGGATATTGCACTTAGAACCAAAGAAGACCACTCGAGCGAAAGCTCAAGTGATGATGATGACATAGAACTCCTCATAAGAAAATTTAAAAAATTCATGAAAAAGAACAAGACTAATTTTACAAAATGAGAATCTAAAAAAAGACTTTAAAAGGATATAATAATTTGCTATGAATACAAAAGCTAGGGCACTTTAAAAATGAGTGTCCACTATCGAAGAAGAAGTTTCCAAAGAAGAAAAAAACATCCAAGGCAACTTGGGATGAATCAAGTGCATCAATAGACAAAGAGCAAACCAATAAAGATGAAGTGGCGACCTATGTATTGATGGCTTTCAGCAATAAGGTTTGTGAATCAACTAAAACTTCTTTACTTTATGATGAATTACTTGATGCATTTCATGATTTATATGATGAACTTAAAATAGTTGGCAAGAAATATAAATTGCTAAAAAAGGATCATGTTTCTCTTTTTAGTAAATTTGATAAATTTTCAAATGGGTATGACCATAATTTCTCTATTTCAAGAAATCCACAACAAAATGGAGTTGTTGAGAGAAAAAATAGGAGTTTACAAGAGATGGCAAAAACCATGTTTAATGAACATAGTCTACCAAAATATTTTTGGGCCAAAGTCATTAAGACGATATACTATGTCATGAATAGGATTCTCGTAAGACCACTACTATCTAAAACTTCTTATGTATTATGGAATAATAAAAGACCCAACATTTCATATTTTAAAGTTTTTAGTTGTAAATGTTTTATTTTAAATAGAAAGGATGCCTTAGAAAAATTTGATGCAAAATCCGATGAAAGTATTTTTCTTAGATATTCCTTTGTTTCTAAAGTTTATCAAGTTTACAATAAAAGAATTTTAGTTATTGAGGAATCTATCCATGTTGTTTATGTTAGGATCAAGAACGACACTAAGAGGGAGAGGTGAATTAGTGTAGTGGAAAAATTACATCGGTTTGAAAATCTTTATACGATAAAAACTGATTTCAACGAAAATTGTTTGTTTGACTCGTATAATTTTGCAAGTGAATAGAGAAGAGGGGATTGGATAGTTTGCAATAAAGTAGAATGCAGTAAATAGAATAAGCAGTAAGGAAAGAACACACTAGAATTTATAGTGGTTCGGTCGTAGTGACCTACATCCACTTTCGATTCCTCCTCTGTTAAGGTCACCGGCGTCCACTAAAGGTTTTGCTTCAATAGGCAAAGACTAACCACCTCTTTACAACACTTTCTCCTTTTTACGGGTTTAGGTGATAACCCTTACAAGTCACTCTTTTATAAGTATTCCCTCACACACCTCCCTTATGATTAACTCTAAGCACTTGGAGGAGAGAACTCAAAGTTTTGATAGAGTTTACTCAATTTTTTCCTTAATAATTCTTGCTCCTTTCTTGCTACCCAAGTGGGATATTTATAGGCCCCAAATGGTTTCAAAAATGGAGCCAAAAATTTAAATTTTTGGGTCTTTCGGATACGGGCGATACCACAACCTAGTTTGGCAGTACAACTACCCAGTCTAGCAGTACCACCACCTGACATACTGTCACTGGGCGGTACCACCACCTGACAGTATCGGAGATCGAATTTTTTTAGTTTTCCAACTCACAAGCGGTTCCACCGCTTGTTCAGGCCGTGCCACCACCTAACCCAACTTTTAGGTCACTGAATGAGCCTCCTAATGAGCCCAAATCAGTCCCAATTAAGACCCAATTGACACCTAATTGAGGTAGTATGATTACTCCAAAAGCTAACTCAATTAGCCCCCTAAACTACTTCGATCTTAGACAAATGATTACAAACCATGAATCCTTTGTCCGACATGTCATTGGTTCATTTGGTTCTTGTCCGATCTTTCGACGCATCGTCCTCTCCTTCAACATATTCCCCAATCGACATATTGACTCCCACAACTTCCGATCTCCTTGGCATAATATCCAATACTTCAACCCGATGCATGAATTGTTGGGAAATCTTGGGGGCGACATCACATGCGCAACGGAAGAACAAAAAACAAAATCCCCTATTCCCAAAGAGATGTTCATCGTCGTGTGAAGATTGGTGCACAAAAATCCATAAAATTTAAAACTACGTGTAGAGTAGATTATGTTACCTAGGGAGATCGTATATCCTTGAATCCTTCTAGATCTCCAAGAAAGGGTGAAGGAGGTCAAGCATCCTCCTCTCTAGCGGTGATCCACACAATAGGGCTGCAACGATGCTTCTCAAAACTCCAGACTTGCTTTGAGGTGGAGAGGGGGAGGGGAATAGGAGAGGCAAGCAAAGGCTCTAGCCTATGAACCACTTAATCCCTCTTATTTATAGAGGTCCCTTGTTAACTTAACCCTAATGGATCCTCCCCTATTGGGTATTAGATCTCCATCCAATTACCCAAGCCTCTTAGATGAGTGGATCTCTATCCAATAATCTCTTATGGGCTCTTATTAGATCTCATCCATATAATCCAATAATTCGGGGGCTTATTGGATCTCCAATAAGACAAGGGCTCCGGCGGATATCTCATATCTGAACCTCTACTCATCGTAGTGCCTACCATATGTGTATGCCCTCTAGGCCTAATATCAAGCTGGCCGTGAGTCGTATTAGGCCACTACGCCATAGTCCCTAAACGATACAAGAAAATCCAATCCATTAGACCTGTATTTCCTAAGTTACTATGTACCTATAGTCCATCATTCATCTAATATCCCAGAGACTGTATACCAGATATAGTGCTGTCAGACCCATACGGTTTCTACCCGAGTCTCACTATAATCGGATTCTCCCAAACCTTGACCAAGGATTTGTTTGAGTAAGAACACACGGGATATTCCTCTCATGACACTAAGAGTGGATGATCCTCTATCGACACTCAATAGCCCTCGTAAGGTCGACTAGTACTCCCAATGACCGGTTGTACTAGATCTGAGACATCCAAATCTATAAGTCCGGTATCAAAGAATGGAGAACTCATACAGACATCCTTAGTGTCTCAAGTCTAAGGACCAGATACACCATTAGGACTACGAAATCGTTATCTAATAATAAGGCATCATCAACTATCCAACATTCCGTAAGCGAATCAATCAATGAACTCATTCTCCAATGAGCACCTCTATTGTATCCCTAGTGTCCCCACACGAGTAGCTTTGAGACCAGTTGCTCCATCATATAGATGGGTATACAATACACCAGTCTATCCGGTTATCTCAATGTACCTCTCGTGTAACCTATGATCGGGATTATTTAGGATCTGTGTTTAAAGGTGAATTGGTCTCCTTATCATGATCTCATCACGATCCGATTCCCATTGCATTGATCCAAAGATATCATAATATATACATGCATATATGCAATAGTCAATATAATATGATAAATGCCAAAATATAATAAGCAAAAAGATTCGTGTCAAGTCACAAGTGCCATCACTCACGTGATTGGCTTGTTGGGCACCTATGACTAGCAATCTTTCACTTGACCTAAAGCTAATCACCTATGTGTCTGATCCCCCTTAGACCCCTATGATGCTTAATGACAATATTAGACAACAGCTTTGTTAGTGGATCTGCAATGTTATCTTTGGATGGAACTCTTTCCACTACTACATCTCCTCAGGTCATGATCTCTCTAATAAGTTGGAACCTCTTCAAAACACTTCTGATGAGACCCAGGTTCCCTTATTTAAGTAATCACCCCGTAGTTGTCACAATATAAAGAATCAGCTCTCGCTAGTTGGCCCAACTCCTAGATCTTTGATGATCTTCTTCATCCAGACTCCATCCTTTGCTGCCTCTGCTATAGAAATGTGTTGAATCTCGGATTTTGATGATG